>OU964976.1:3681573-3696573 GCA_918808275.2 Dolichovespula sylvestris
ATAAAAAAAAAATAAACCCCGTCTACCATCGTCGTCCGCGCGTTTGTCCGTTCGCTTTAATTCCCTTTATCACTACTCTCTTCTCTTTCGGGTTAAGTAAATGAGTTCGTTGGACTTGATACAGTCAATCATCTCGTATACGATATAAGTACTTCGTTAATGATACAATATGTGCATATATATATATATATATATGTGCATATATATACACGCACACGCACACACATGATATATTAATTATTACTTAGGTATGTATGCATTCGTTACGAGATAATCATTACGATGATTACGATATTTCAAATTAGAACAAAAACAAAAAAAAATAGGGAGATGTGTCCGGATCGAAATTCCTTCATTATTTTTATTGTCCCTTCGAATTTCATTTTAAGTAAAGGAAAAAAAAAAAAGATAATACATATTGCAATAGTTAAGAATACAAACGTAATCATTTTTATCGTATTGTTTACTACTTATAAAATTAAATAATATTATACAGCCGTTCTAATACGTACATACCTTCGAAATAGTATTTTGTTCTTTTCTTTCTTTGTTTCTTTTTTCTTCTTTTTTTTTTTTTTTTTAATTCTAAGCCATCCGAAAAATTAGACACGATAATCGAGTCGTAGACAATAGTGGAATTAAAAAATTTTCAGAGAAGATGTCTTGAGACGGTACGGTTTACTCTGGGAAGTATTTAATTTCCGGCACGAAGAACAAGAAAAAGAAGTAGGAAGGAGGAGAAGGAGGAGGAGGAGGAGAGAGAAGAAGAAGGAGAAAAGAAAAGCTAAGGTCTCCTCCCATCCTCCCCCTCCTCCTCCTCCTCCTCCCACCACCCCAGTACCCAACAAGACAAAGAAGGCTCGCCCCGACTAATTAACGCAAATATGGGCTCTTATCGTGACTGAGTATCGATACGCGTCGGAGACGAATTTCAAGACGTTAAGATAAGCCCATGGTTGGTTAATGGTACACCATTACACAGCCATTAAGCAGCACCATAATTCCAATTAGGCGATACCGAGTGCCACCTTGCTTCCGGCAACGACACACTAATCTTAAGACGACGCGCTCATTTAACGTTGAAAATAACGAGATTTCGCATGTCGGTTAATTCACGTAAAACTTTTTCCTCCTAGACAACCACTGGGATCTAGGACAATTCGATTATAATAGAAGCGTGTGTGCGCGTGTGTGTACGCGTGTGTGTGTGTGTGTGTGTGCGGTGGGGCGGATGTAAATCGATCAAAATATTTTTCCACCATTTTACCTTGACCATCTTCCATTCTAAAAATGTTCATTCAAATAGAAAAAATTGAACGTAAGAAGAAACGAAAAAAAGAAAAAAGAAAAGAAAAGAAGAAGCATTAGAAATTTTTACTCCCATAGTTGATACTCTTCCGATCGAGGGTATATACTAAGGAAAGGGAACGGCATAAACTTGGAAAAAGCTTTATGAGAGTGATACTAAACGTTTCAACTACCCTCTCACAGATGGCACTGGGGTAAAGGGTAACCAAACAAACCCATTTCGTATATCGGTAAAACATATACTAAAGATAAAGAAAGAATAGATATAGACAAGGAAATACAATATAATATCAATGTAAAGATATATACATATACACACATATATATATATATATATATATATATATATCTTTATAATCCTATTATAATTGTAATACACAACCCGTATATAATAATCTTATTACTGATTCAAAAGGAGAATCACTGAATGAATACATAAATATATAAATGTACATATACAAATAATGTGTGTGTGTGTCCTACTGATGTCAAAAGATTAGGATCAAAGCGTGGCGCCACCGAACGAGAAACGTCGTGTCTGCAGTTACGAGGATGAATGCCGCTGGCGATTTCAACGCTAAAGAGAGAGAGAGAGAGAGAGAGAGAGAGAGAGAGAGAGAGAGAGAGAGAGAGAGAGAGAGAGAGAGAAAGAGAGAGAGACAGAAAGAGACACACACACACACAGAGAGGAGGGGTGAAGAGGAACGGATGGTTGTGGTCAACGATGATGGTGGTAGTGATAATGATAGTACTGTTCTAGTAGTACTGATACCAGTAGTAGCAGTAGTAGTGGTAACAGTAATGGTGGTAGCTGTGGTAGTGGTATTGGTACTGCTGGTGATGGTGGTGGTGGTAGTGTTGGTGATGGTAATGGTGTTGGCGATGGTAGTGGTGGTGGTAACGGTGGTGGATGGTTGTGGATAGTGTTGGTGGTGGTAGTGACGCCAGAGTCCAGAGTGGGAAGAGCTAAAGAGCTCCGAGCGAGAGGGGTGGTAAACGTGGAAGGAAGAGTAGAGGGGGTTAGTATGGGCAGGCGACAGGGACGAGGGATTGAAACGGTGGATGACGTTGGTTGGGGGTGGACAGGGAAGAGGGAAATCGCAACGACGATCAATACATCGCCACGCCTCGCGCGTTCTACGCTCGTATCTTCTCCTAAGAGCAAAACTTAACTTTCCCGATCGTTTCGATTCTCCTCTTATTCGTCCTATTCCTCATCCTCGTCCTCTTCCTCCTCCTCGTCCCCGTCCCCGCTCGCCCCTTACCCTTTCCTCTTCCTCTTCCTCTTTCTCGTCATCTTCTTTGTCTTTGTATTTTCTTTTTTTTTTTTAACTCCCTACCTCTCTCTCTCTCTCTCTCTCTCTCTCTCTCTCTCTCTCTCTCTCTCTCCGTCTTCCTCTCATCTCTTTTCGCAAAAGTAAAGATCGATCCGATCCGATCGAATGAACAAATGGATCGATCGATGGGATGAATAAACGGATTGATAATTATTATCAAAAAAAAAAAAAAAAAAAAAAAAAAAAAAGAAAAGAAAAAAAAAATATCTGACCTTCGAACGGATCTATCATTTATTCAAAGAGATCGGGAATAATTCTATTGGATGTTATTCGATTATTCTAATGTGATATCTTGATATCGGTGGATTATGGTTAAGAGAAATCAATATGTGTACACATATATATATATATATCTTTCTCTCTGTGTGTGCGTGCGTGCGTGTGTTTATGTGTGTGAAATGATCTACATTCCTTCTCATTGATTTCACGACGAAAAATCGAATCAGGTCACGACTGCACAAACACGGAAGACGAAAGATAACAGTATATGCAATACACACACACACACACACACACTCACAGACCCCCTCTCCTTTCTAGAAATGACCATTCGTTGATTCTAATTGCCTGACGTTACCTCTCCTCCCTTCACCCACTCCCAACTCTTTGTTCTTTTCTCTTAAATCGTTTTTTTATCTTTATTAATAACGAAAAAAAAAAAAAGTTACGAATGTCCGATTAGAATCGAGTCGACGGCACGGTTATTGCATTACGAAAGAAACGAATTGTTATATTTATTCTCGAAAGGAAAAATAAAAAAGAAAAGGACAAGAAATAGAAAAAAGATAGAGAAAAGTTTCGTTGTTAATTTCACGGGTAGTTTTATTTTTCTTTGTTTCTTCCTTTCGTGTTTTTTCTTCTTCTCTGTCTTTTTTTTTTTTTTTTTTCTTTTTCGATGCCTACCACCACCCACCCTCTCCCCACCCTCTCCCCTCTCTCTCTCACTCTCTCTCTCTTTCTCTCTCGTCTGGAGTTTCCACGTGCCGTGCAGGAGAGGTTAAACGGAAGGGGTCGCCGGTTGATACAAAGATGGATAAATGAGGCATGAAGCGTGCCGCTAATGATAATAACGAGGAACGAATGACAACGCGAATCGATCGAGAAGAGAAAGAGAGAGAGAGAGACACGCATACACATACATAGAGAGAGAGAGAGAGAGAGAGAGAGCACATGCGTGCTCCCGTGTAAACACGCGTTATGGGTAACGTTAACACAAGTTAAATCGTCTGCCATGCTCGGTCGGCGAACCAGGACGACGATCGACGTTTACCTCGTGAAAATGTGCTACTACATCGTCCGATATCGACGATAACACGATTACGTAAGCATTTCAAAGCTATCCCAGTCAAATGGATATTAATACCTACGATATAGGCTTGATATTCTAGGATAAAATCATTATCTCGAGAGAGAGAGAGAGAGACGGAGATATTGTGGGTGAGAGAATGAGAGAGAGAGATAGAGAGAGAGATGGATGCGTTAAACTACATATTACGTACTACGTTGCCTGTTAGATCCTTTGAACCTCCTACAACCTCGATAATTTAACTGTTCCCTAAGTGCCGCGACTATAGTAACTATATTCTACTATATTATACAATAATCAAATGATAATATATATCTATATACGATATACGTAAACGGATTTACATATTTACGTTATATTATATTATTCATTATATGTGATTATTTTTCTTTCTTTTTTTTTTTTTTTTTTTTTTTTACTCACTCATCATCGTTCATCCGTGTATAAGAGAAGTCATTCGATCGACGAAAATATCTTCGGTCATCGTCCATCGTTATAATCATCGTCATCGTCCTCATTTCATTTCTTTTTATGGCGCAGCACACACACTATCACTTTGATATTCTATTAATTAATCATTTTAATTCGCGAATAACATACATATATATATAATTTATATGAAATATATCGAGCTTATTATTATTAACGTTCGTTCGTTACTTCGTTCGTTCGTAACTTCGTTAATTCGTTCGTTAGTTTTCTGTCGAGCACTAACAATACTGCAGAGATATTATTTCGCTAATGTCTTTACTCCTCGGAAGTCGTGTTCCAACTACCCTTGACTTCGACCACTTCTCTTTCTCTCTCTCTCTCTCACTCACCCCTCCCACCACCTCTCTCTCTCTCTCTCTCTATCTCTCTCTCTCTCTCACTCCAACCCACTGGTGGTTCCTTTCCTTGCCTTTCCTTCCTTCCTTCCTTTCAAAGCACAAGTTATACTACCTGAGTTTACATCAAAACATCTTCGAGGCAACTACTACTACTACTACTACTACTACGTACATAAACAATGTACTTTGACGAAACCACAACAAAGCTTCTTTACCTTTTCTGTCTATCTCTAGCTTCCCCCCCCCCCTCTCTCTCTCTCTCTCTCTCTCTCTCTCTGTATCTCTCCCAACTTTTCTCTCGCGTTTTATCTTTCCAATGCGATAAGGTACAGGAACGCACGCGTTATTAAGATTTTCGATTAAAATACGTCGATCAATATTTCCGTTGAAAACTTTTATCGCGTTAATCTTATTTATTTACCCTTACAACATAACCCCCGTTCGCGTTCGTGTTCCCTCGCCTATCGTTCGAAATCGATTTTGTTGGTTTTCTTTTTTCTTTTTCTTTTTCACATTCCACTCTTTTTCCCTTTTTTCTTTCCTCTACGTTTTTTTTTCTTTTCTTTTCTCTCTCTCTTTTTTTTTTTTTTTTTATTCTTCGTCGTCGTCCCACCCGACAAATTTAGATCGAAATTGTATCGACTCTCGAACGGGTCCCGATATATTATATATGAGATCGATTATGTCAAGCCGAGTAGTATACATTTATCGAGTAAAACCCAGTTCGTTCAAATTGCTTCTCGAAGGACGAAAAAAGCCCTTTGGCCTTTTGCAGTCGAATTCGACGATTTAATTTTTCTTTTTTCTTTTTTCTTTTTTTTTTTCTTGTTCACGTTTCTTCTTTTACCACACCCCGTCCTCCTTCCCATCAGCCCCGCCTCGTCGTTCTTTCTTTCATCCGCTCGATGCCGGCTTATTTCTACTTCCCTTTTTTTTCCCTCCCTCCCACTCCCGTTAACTCCTTAGTAAAAAAAAAAAAAAAGAACGCTTTTGCGTTTGACGGGTCAAAATATCGGATCCCTCGATTAGCGACGAAAAAAAGGAAAAAGAAAAGGAAAAGGAAAATATGTTAATTAATCCGACGGCTTGGCCCGCATTATAGCGAGCAGAGCACTTATGCGTATTCAAGTACTTTATTCATATGCGTTACGTAGAAAGTACGTCGCGCGTAATTGCGGGACCATATCGCAATAATCGCGCAAATATGATCGGTAAATCGTGTTTAAAAATAATATGGAAAATGAAGATTGTGTCGATCGAAAGTAACGTATGAATTCTTTTGCTTTCCTTTTTATTTGTTTTTACTTTTGTTACTTGTTTTTTTTTTCTCTTTTCTTTTTTGCTATTCTCGTCTCACGCGCAAGTTAGACGTTAGTTATCGGGTAGGAATAACTCCTCGAGTGATTTATCGAAACGGCGGATTGAGGAATGGTGTAATAATATCGAATGGAAAAATAACGAACGAAATTCGCGCAAACGTGCGGTCGCGGACGGATTTACGAGGACGTCGATAAATAACGATGCTCGGTGACAGGAGTTTTAAAGAGAGGACTCTCGTAAATTAAGATCACGCGGGGCTGGAGAGGGGGGGAAGGAGAAATATCTCTTTTTGCCGAATCCAAGTGAGTCCTAAAGTCAAATCAAGAGAGAGAAAGAGAGAGAGAGAGAGAGAGAGCTCTTCCATTTTGTCTTTTCTACTTTACTTTCTTTTTCTTTTTACTCTCTTCGTTTTCTTTTTTCTATTTATTTGTCTTTCTTTTGTTGCTTCTAATCATATGTACCAATCTCTCTAATTACAATATACAATACTCTTCCTCTAATTAATACTCTGATCTTTCTTCCGATTATAAATACTCGATAAAATCCAATTGAAGATAAACCGATTAAATATAGATCCGTCCTTTTTGATTCCAACTAACATTATTTACTTCGTAAATACGACTTTTACTTTCGATCGAAATTAATCTTGAATACAAAAAAATAAAAGAACCAAAGAAAACATTGTTAAATCAAATTCGAATGAAATCATTTGTAAGAAATAATTTTATATATATATATATAAAATGTTATATTTTAATATTTTATAATTTTATATTTATAAAATTATATATTATATATATATAACGCAAGTAAAATGCGTAATCGAAGACGAGTACTCGTCGATATTTCGAACAATGACTTTCGAGAGATGACGACTATGACTACGATGACGATGACGATGACGACGATGGGATGGAGCAATGAAGGTGACGATTACTATACCGTCGTCGGCGAATCAAAGTGATGCAAATGAAAAGGAATGCCGTTCGACTGGTGGCATTCACCATTTCGCCATATCAATCGAACGATGTACGGGGTTGCACACGTGGATGCACGTGGGACGCGTATGGATCGGTGAAAACGCGCGCGGAATACGAAACGCACCCTTTCTCGTTTCGATTAGATTGAATGCTATCGCATACCGCAAAATCGATTTTCTCTACCGATCATTCTTCGCCCCCAAAAAATGTTCTCCAATCTTTTTCTATACCCTGTCCAATATATTTCTTTCGTTTTTGTTTTTCGTATATATATATATATATATATATATATATATATATTTTTTGTAATGTTAATCTTTTCATTTCTTTCGATACAATACCACCTTGGAATCCGACGAGTCCGATAATTCATTCGAAATCCATAAAAAAAAGAAAAAGGACGACGTTCGTGCGAACTAACCTCAAAATATTTCCCTATGTTCTCGCATACTTGAAAATATATATATATATATATATATATATATATATATATATATATAGCGAGATATAGTATCCCCGTACGTTGGATTTCTTATAATCGATATCGAAAGTTTTACGAACCCAACGAAGTTTACGACGTTTAGATTGTATCTAAGCGAACTAAATTCGAACGATAATAACGCATGTAATAAATAGAAAAAAAAATGATAGTCGAATGCGCGACAACGCAGTCGACGTCATAAGTCGCGTACACGCACGTAAATAAGTAAGTAAATAAGTAAATAAGTAAATATGTATGTAATACATACTGACGAAGAGGCTAGCTGCTAACGCACGCGGAAAACACAACTTCAGGGCATTGTGTGATTTCTAGCGCCTAACCTTAAAAGAGAAACAAACAATCGAGATAAATATGTGTCGTGTACGTGTGTTATAACAACTTTGACACAGTTCGAAGTAAAACTTTTATAATCGAAGGTTATAATAAACGCTTTTGTTTCGCACGCGTCGTATCGTTCCTTTTTTTTTTTCTTCATTTCCTTTTCTCCCTTTCCTTTTTCCTTTTCTCTCTTTATCGACGGCGCGGAGATAAAATTATTCTAAATTTGTCCTGCGTAATGATGTCATAGCTCGTTGTGTATAAATTATATTCGGTAACGAACGAACGAACGAACAAAGGAAACGAAAAGAGAATTACGAATTATCCAATATTTAACACGAACTAAAATTGTAACACACGATCGACCGTGCATTATCGGTCTCCTTATCGGGACTTTTATTATTTTCTTTCTTTCTTTTTCTTTCGTAGACTTCTTCGTATTTGAAGAAGTAAAAAAACGGAAAAAGAGAGAGAGAGAGAGAGAGAGAGAGAGAGAGAGAGAGAGAGATAACGGGACACGCGTTGATCGAGGACACCTAAACGTTATCCATACGACCATAACGACGACGACGATTTGCACGACTAACGAAAAAAATAAACATAAATAAACGAATATAAAAATAATTAAATAAATAAAGAAAGAAAGAAAGAAAGAGAAAGAAAAATAAGAACAAATATGGATGTATGTATACGTCACGATCGTACCACGATGACTGCGTAATCCAACATGTGTTCGATTCCTTTTCCTTTCCACCTCCTCTTTCACCCCTTCTATCTAAGCCACTCTTCTTCTCATCACACTTTTATGACGTATATTTATAAAACACTTTATATACCTTGTCCTAACTAAATGTAGTGAAACACCACTTCTTCAGAAAAGTCACGTGTCCACTCGAGTGAAGAGAGAGAGAGAGAGAGAGAGAGAGAAAGAGAGTGTGTGTGTGTGCAAGAAAGAGAGAGATAGAGAGAGATCGATTTATCGAAAGGAACGAGTTGTGAAGAATGTCCGAAATTTCACGACGAGACACGACGTCTCTCGAGAATATGATTGGAGGTTAGATTGGAATGATCGGTCATGCGAAAGCGCGCCAACTAAATAAAAAGAGAGAATGAGAGAGAATGAGAAAGAGAGAGAAAGAGAAAGAGAGAGAGAGAGAGAGAGAGAGAGAGAATAAAAAGAGAATAAGAAAAAAGAAGAAGAACTAGTAGTAGTAATAGTAGAAGAAGAAGAAGTAGAAAAAGGGTGTTGACGCGTTCGCAGGTGCGTCGAGTGCGGCGAGAAGACAGGCGTGTGTGCGTTGGCGCCGCGTGCGCTCGACGAGATTTGAGGTTAACCTGTCAGACGAGAGAGAGAGAGAGAGAGAGAGAGAGAGAGAGAGAGAGAGAGAGAGAGAGAAAGGATAAACGTAGTAGGAGGATTATTCGCACGAGTCGCACGTACGCGACAAACGGAGGAGTCGTGTGGCAGATCGATGTTACGCGTGCTACGGCACGTTTCCACGCGTGGAAAATGACTTCGCGGAAAATTCTCTCTCTCTCTCTCTCTCTCTCTCTCTCTCTCTCTCTCTCTCTCTCTCTCTCTTTTACTCACTCTTTCTCAACACACATGCACAAACTCACTCACTCACTCACTCACTCACTCACTCGCACAGTCTCTTTCTACCTTTATCTGCTCTGACGCTTCGAGATTACGTAATTTCCATCATCGTCATACACGTTACACTCACCTCCTCCACCACCACCTCCTCCTCTTCCTTCTCCTCCTCCACCACCTCCTCCTCCTCCTCTTTTTCTTCTTCTTCTTCTTCTTCCTTCTTCACCTTCACCAGCACCAGCACCAGCACCACCACCACCACCACCACCACCTTCTCCTCCTCCTCCTCCTCCTCCTCCTCCTCCTACTCCGTGTATTCTCGACGCGGCTACGGCGACTACGACGTCTACGTTGACGGCCGAAGCTTCCGTGGCTTCGCCGACGGCGATGATGATGGCGGTCTCTCTCTCTCTCTCTCTTCGTCCTCCTTTTCACACGGACGACGGGCCCACCTAAGAACGTTTATAACGTTCTGCCGCACCGTTAAAACGTCAAACTTTATCACGAAAACATGATATCTAGTCGGGGCGAGCACGATGGTAGAGGGACGGGTGAGAGAGAGAGGAACCGAGACCACCACCGCTCTCTTCTTTGCCAGCGACACTCGATGACGTCATCGCAAGCGGCCCAAGATGGTGGTGTCCCCGCGACGGCGCGGCCAGCTTCGTCTCCTCTCTCTTACTCCTATTCCTACTCCTATCTAACCCTCTCTCTCTCTCTCTCTCTTTCTTTCTCACTCACTCTCAATGTCTCTCTATCTCTCTTTCTCTTTCTCTCTCTCTCTGTCTCTCTCCGTCTTGCTTTAGTCCTCGTTTCGATAGTCTTCGAACCCGCGAAAACAAATGACAAACGTTATTCAAATTTTGTCGAATAAATTGCTCTCAGTAATTTTTCAACGCGTATCCGTTTTTCTAACCTTCTTCATATACGTACGTTTAAAAACGCGAGAGAAAGAAAGAAGTGAGAGATAGAGAGAGAGAGAGAGAGAGAGAAAGAGAGAGCTCGCAACGCCACGAAATTCGGATCGAAACTGAACACGAGTTTTCTACGCGCCTTTTTGATTCGCGGTAATACCTTCGCGCGATTGTTGTTGACATTAGAAAGGGTTCAAGACGTTTTCCTACGAAAGAATATCGATGTGCGTGGAATGTATTGTTTGAATTTCTTTAGTTCTTTGGCTTTACTTCTTTTTGTTTTTTTTTTGTTTTGTTTCTTATGTTCCTTGGATTTCGTACTTTGTATTTTATCTGCCTATCGCCATAACCTTCAAAGTGTATTTTACCTTTTGACTTTCAGTATTAAGAATTGAATGTAATGATTATTTCTTTTTCTTTTCTTTTCTCTTATACTTTCTTCCTCTACGTGCTACTGGAATGATCTTAAACGTTTTAGCTGTATCGTATCAATTGTCATGTTTGCTTGTCATTGTTTTCTTTTTCTTTTCTTTCGTACTTGTCATGAATATTATGTAATAATTTATGCACATTCACATGATCATTTGAGATTATTCGACGCTTCGTACGTAAAAGAGGAAAGTCCGGTTTAAATAAGAATAAATTCTAATATAATTGCGGTACGTACGTCAAAGAATGTTACTGTCAAAATATCTATTATTATTATTTTCTAACTTTTAGATAGAGAAAGATGTCGTCCACTCCTTACGTCTCAAGGGTAAATCAGCTAGATGCTATGTCACTAGATGACGAGATCAATAAAGTTTTTGAGAATCAGGTAAAGGAAATCTTTAAATTCTGTCAACCAGGTAAAGTGGACAAGTGGCAGCCAGAGATCAAAGCTATTCTTAAGATTATCATTTGGAATTTTTCCTTGAGAAGCAAGAGTTGTACGTTCGGACAACAGATGCTTGATCTTCGTTACAACAATTTAAATGAATACAAATCAATTTTGTACCTAGCTTTGAAACTCCTGCCAGATTATATTAAAGACAGAGTAATCGGTAATAGTATGATATCGAGTCGCAGAAGAACGAGCAAATTGAAGATTTATTTAAGCTGGTTAATCACCTTAGTACGCTTGCTGGAATTGATAAATTTGATTAGTTTTCTACACCGTGGAATTCAGCCTCTCTTGATTGAAAGATTGTTAAGGATCTCCAGTGTTTCCGCAAGTCCACATAAGCCAAGAATCGTTGGGTACTCGTACATGACAAGAGAACTTCTTTGGCACGGTTTAATGGAATTATTTACTTTGGGAATACCAATGTTAAACTATCATTATTTGAAACAAAAAATAAGACGATTTTGGTATCGTAGTAAGCAAGATGGAATTAAACGATCATTTCCAATTATGAAGGAATCTACTGTCTGTGCTTACTGCAAGGAGAAACCTATTTTACCAACGCACGCTGGTTGCGAACACGTTTTCTGTTATTACTGTTTAAGTGCAAATTTTGCTGCGACGAATGTATTCCTTTGTCCGGAGTGCGATACCGAATTGGCCGACTGTGATATGAAAAATTATGTCGCCGTTCTCGATCCTCGTCCAATCGAGAACGACAATTTACAGTGATTCCTCCAAATATTAGCGTACGATACTATGTATATAAATTTTTGTATATATTAAAGACGTTCATCTCAAAACTTACGCTCGTAGCATATGTGACTTCGGAAACATCTATGAAGAAAAAATATAAACTACAAAGATAATAGGGAAAACACTGTCCACACTATTGTCCGACTATTGAATTGTTGTATAATCTTGTGTATAGGTTATATATACTTCTCGCGCATAAAATAAAAGTAGAGTTCGGGTGACGGAGTTCCCTCCGTTTGTATCTTATCTCATAAAAGTATACATACATAATTAATTGGTTCAATCTATTGCGCTTATAAATTATTTTTACAATAATCAATTCACGAGTTTGTTTCCACAAATTCAAATAATAGTTTACAACGAACATCGTCGGTGTAGTGGTCTTTCGTTTTACCGACCATCGACCAAAGATAAAAATTTCCATTTTATCGACCATCAGCGAGATAGGTTCGTGTTTTATCGATCTGTCAGTAGAGTCGATATATTTTCTTGATATTCTCGATTAATTTTGTTAAGGTAATTATTATTTGTATTATATTGTATATTCCAATACAGTCGATCAAATATCAATTTATATCAATTAATATAATATATTAACAATACATAGAAAATGTTTAACCATGAAAGGGTTCGTCCGTCCCTTTGTACTACTATTCTACCGAATGTACACTATTGTTTAAATATTACACTTTATCCATATTCGCGTATTATTTAAATAAATACAAAATTACCGAAAGTATTAATTTCCAAGTATTCGCGTTTAGAAAATGAGGAGAAGAGCGAGAGCGCCTCACCTCGATGTTTACTCGTCGGAATACGAAGGCAAACTGACGCGTTAATCGTCAAAGTCAATCAAACGTTTGTTTTTGTTGATATTGGATGATAGCAACGACTCGAAATTGAAAATTTTATTGTATTGAAATATTAAACAAAAACTATTTTATATTTGACGAGCGTTCCGTGCTATGGTAACGTTTACTCGAATGGTATTATTGTTTAAATATTAGTTTATTCAACTCCGTTAACATAGTTCGCTCCTCGAAATACGAAAGATAAATAATTCGAAAACTGTAAATATCATTGACGTACTTTGTTGTTTCGTTTGTAGAATTTATCTTGACGCAACGATTTGAACTTGAAAATTGTTATATAATCAAACGCCCTCCCCCCGTGAACTAGTTTAAATGAATTATTTAATATTTAATGAATGTTAAAGTTATTAGTTTTGTAATGTTTAAACTATTATACGATTGTATAATTTTGGATTTTAATTACACTCTGCTTCTGCATACACACTTTACATTGTTAAAGTAAATATATATATATATATATATATATATATATATATATATATATATATTTCTTCTATTTCGTTTTCTTATCATTATTCTTATTATTATATTTCGATATTATATATTACTACTACAGTTATTAGTAGTAGTAATAATAGTGATAATATAAAGTAGACTAATCCTACGATGTAAACCACAAAAAAAAGAAGAAAAGAAAAATAATGCTGGAATTTCTATCTGTGAGAGATGGCGTGGAAACTAACAAAACTCGTGTTTTGATATTGTTAAAAAAACCTATGCGGAGGTTGATGAACGGCCTTAAATCCTTAAAATATTCTAACAAAATGGTATTATGATGTATATCTATATATTTTCTTTTTATTAAAAAATAGCAATACAAAATCTTCTTTATTTTATTTTCAATACAACATTTCGACTTCGAGCATCGATTAGCGTTTTCGTCCGAAACAAACAATAATAATAGATCAATATGATATACTCGTTGCTTATCAAAATATTAGATTATCATATAAAAATATCATGCTGCACTATTATAAAACGCTTTCCTCTTCTTCGTACGCAATATTATCATTTATCATTATCATCATCATCATCATCATCATCATCATCATCACTATCAGCATCATTATCATCACCATCATCATCATCATTATAATTATAATTATTATTTTTATATTCTTCTAATTATTATTATTATTATTATTATTATTATTATTATTATTATTAATATTATTATTATTACACAACATTATATTCGGTTGAATTTATTCACTCGATTGCTGCGTCTTTTATTTGACGGGCGGACAAACGTTCCTTCGAATAGAAAATAAAAATTCTTCGGGAACGATAATAATAATTTTTTTTTTCCTTTTTCTTTTTTCTTTCTCCAGAGAAAAGTACATTAATAAGCACAAATTTTTTTTTTTCTTTCACCTTCATTATCATCATGGTATTTATGTATATATATATATATAGAGAAATATCAACGAATCGATCGATCGAAGCTGTTGTCAAGTTGGAATGTGCATTATATAATACAAATTAATAACATCGTTACGCATTTTAGCAACGTGAATAGCGTCGATCGTGATCACGAACGAATACGTATGTAAAATATGTAGGTATGTATATAATATATACGCGCGAATATGCACGCCCGAAGCGTCGCGAAATATTGTCCATTAGAATATATATATATATATTTATGATAATCATTCTTCAACAAAACTTCCCGACGATTCGAATAATTTTTTAATTATCGAATCGACATTTATTTCGTTCGAAAATATTTGAATAGAAAATATGTTTCTTCTTTCTTTTTTTTTCGTTAAATTATTACATAGGAACATCTGCTATACTTTGATTGTTTGTTCGTTTGTTTTATGTATGTATGTGTGTGTGTGTGTGTGTGTGTTATGCGTATGTGGAGATAATTATTGTTATTGTAACAATTTCGAGACATTAAAAAGTGATGCTTTTCGAACGCGGAAAGTTATCGCGTAAAGAAATTCGATCGATATATAAATATAAATATATATATATATATATATATATATATATATATATATATTTATTTATTTATTTATACGCGTGCGAACAACTTAAACGCATCGCTTCGGGTCGATATAATTCGCTAATG
>OU964976.1:3699073-3709073 GCA_918808275.2 Dolichovespula sylvestris
ACATATACATACATACATATATACATATATATATATATATATATATATATATATATACAAATATATATAATTATAGCGCGCGCGCGCACAACACAAACACAAAAACGCACACGCACACACACACTCCCATATCTACTACACATTCACACATTGTACATACGTACATGATGATGCACACGTTAAGATTGACACGACTCGACGCGCGCATTATTATTATTATTATTATTATTATTATTATTATTATTATTATTATTATTATATCTTTTCTTTCCCGATCACACGACAAACGCCGTACGACGAATCGAACGATCCTCTCGATCTCGCGTAGTATCGTTCGATTCGACGTACTTAAACCGCCAATATAACAATAACGAAAAAAAAAAAAAATAATAAAAAGGGGGAGAAAATAAGATAATAGCGAATTAAACGAAAAAAAAAAATAATAATATTATTATATATAACGATCATTTTCATCTACCTAATCCTAAAGAGGCACCCGTCGGGGCGCGTGCTCCGAGAAAATGGCGAGAGAGAAAAAAAAGGAAAACAAAGTCTGGGATGGAGGAGGAAGGTGAGGAGAGGGTGAAGGGGTGGTTTTTGGGCGAGTCAAGTCGCACGGGGGGGACGTGAGAGGTTGTTTGTTGTGTGTGTTTCTGTGTGTGTGTGTGTGGGAGAGCGGAGGGGAGGGAAGAAGCGTGGTGTATCCGGGTTTAGTGCTCGGCTATTTCTTTTTTGTTTCGTTTTTTTTTCCCCTTGGTTTTTTGCTTTTTCTTTCTCTTCTTCTCTTTTCTCTTTTGTTTCTTTTTTTTCGGAGGAGGACTTCTTTTTTCTTTCAGGCCAAAAAAAAAACATTTCTCTCGGGCACGCAAAAATAATAAATCATCAGCCTATTCTCCCGGTACCATTTTTAGACGAAATACGAAATTACAATGAACATGCAAAATGATTTGTTTCTTTTTTTTTTTTTTTTCTTTTTCTCTTTTCTTTTCTTTTCTAATCTTTTTGTTTCTTTCTATCCTTCTTGCTTGCCTTCTTGTTTTTCTTTTCCCTTCTTCTTTTTTTTTCTTCCTTTCCATACTCGTTGTCAAGTTCGTTGAGTCGTTTCGACGATATTAACATTAATATTATTGTTGTTGTTATTATTATTTGTTATTATTATTATTATTATTGTTAATCTTGTTATATAACATTTTCCTTTTTGTTTCGTGTTCTACAATCGCCCCCCTTTTTCGCTCTTTCCTTCGTTTCCATTTCTTCGTAACTTTCGGTCAGAGAGACTTTTTTTTTTTTTATTCTCTCGGCACCGAGGTAGGATACAGATTCGCCATTTTGAAATTACATATAATCGCTTAACGAACCGGTAGGGAGGGAGGGAGGGAGGGAGGGAGAATGATATACAACCCCCCCCTCCCCCGCTTCACCAAAAAAAAAACCATGGTCGAATTCGATCCCCATAGTTATACATAATTCAAATTAACGACGAATCATGTCCGTCCGCAAAATTGATATTCTCCTAAGTGACCCTCTCTCTCTCTCTCTTTCTCTCTCTCTCTCTCTCTCTCTCTCTCTTTCCCTCTCTCTCTCTCTCTTTATATTCTCTCTTCCACGTTCGGATGTGGAATATTAAATTTTTGTTGTTGTTCCGTTTCTTTAGCGTATTCTTTTTTTGTATTATTTTTTTTCTTATTTATATATATATATATTTTTTTTTAAATTATTAATTCCTTATCCTTTTCCTTTCTAATCGATTTTTATTTTTTACCCTGTCTCATAGTTCCGGGTCGTTTTCTCGACGCATACGATGATTATTATCGTTCACGTATGACGTCCGCGTTACTTGTGTCTTTTTACCTGTGTGTTAAATAGTTTCTTTCTTTTTTTGTTGATTATGTTTATTCGTACTCGACTCGCGCGTTGCATCTTCCTTTACCATTTTGTATCGAGCGTGCATTTCTCGAGAGACGCGGACGCGGCCGTCGATGCGGTCGCTTTTCGTTCCGCGCCTGGTGCAGCGCTACCGCTAAATGGATTACTTCGTTTGTTCATTTCTGAAAAGAGAATAGATATTACATATACATAAACGAACACACAGACAAACATATATATATATATATATATATATATATATATATATTTGTGTTTCTTGCCGTTAACCCTCTACAACATCAATCGATTGTCCAATATATCTTGTCGATTAATCCCTGTAAATTTAATCGTCGCGTACGGATCAACCAAAAGGTCATCGATATCTCGAAAATTTTGTATATATTTCATCGTACAATATCCGCATATGTTTAACAAATTATTATAGTTTTTTCTTTCTTTTTTTTTTTTTTTAATAAGCGTAACACAACGTTACGCTTATAAATGTATAACAGTAATCATAAATTTCGCATCTTAATGATCATTTATCCCGTTGTAGATTATTTTATGAAAAAAAAAAGATAAGACGAAGCGTGTTGTAGAGGGTCGGAACTGGCGTTGGATCGTCGAGGATGAAATTTGTAGAGGGTGGGGGGAAGGGTGAAAAAAAGAGGCAAAGTTGATCTACGATCAACAAATTTCATCCTTGCCGATCTAATTCGTTTGTGTCCTTCGAGTTTTGTTGTTTCCTAAACGAATTCTCACGGATACGTGACAAATTCTAGGTTAACGTTTCCGCGTTAGAAGTCGTCATGGGTAAAAAAAAAGCTTTTACGTACCCGAAATCAATAGCATTATTTTACGTCTCGCACCCCAAGCACTTATTCCGATCTCGCAGAGGTCCTTCTCCGTCAGTGATGGAAACGTGGCCATGTCCACTTCGTGCGACGTGAACAGGCCTGACGATAAAGAAGACCGTTTTGAAGATCGTTTTAACAAGCCCAAAAGCATATTTCTTTTTTCGTTTATATATATATATATATATATATATATATATATATATCTTTTTTTTCCTTTTTATTTTCATCGATTCGATGCGAAGCATGCGTTTTTCAAAGCGTGCGCGCTCTCGTCTCAAACGTAACACGTACCGTACGTACGTACGTACGTATGTACGTATAGAAAAAAAAAAGAAAAAAAATAATAAAAACGAGGGGGGGGGGTTGTGGGACAAAAAGAAAGAAAAAAGAATTACTCACGATTATATTTCTCGAGTCCAACGCTCGTTAACATACTAGCAAGATCGGTGTAACGTTGGGATGTGATCTTTTTCAAATGCGAGGTCGGCGTGTGATCCATGTAATTCGAAGTCGAACCAATTTGATGACCAATACGATCTTTACTCGTGCCGATGCCAAAGTCCATGTTTGTATTTAACACCGGTGTCATTGGTTCCTCCCATAAGTAAAATGGATCGGACGAGGACAACTCCTGTCGTTTGGAGAAATCGAAAATAAATAAATAAATAAACATATATATATATATATATATAAAACAAAAAAAAAAAATAAATAAAAGTAAAACAACATAAAATGAAACAAATAAGAATTATCGTCCGATACGCATCTCTTCGATGTGATAAAATATAATCGTGGCCAAAGGCAATGTTGGACTTTGTACACCGTTTCGATGTGAATATCAATGCGAACGTTTAAAAAAAAAAAAAAAAAAAAAAAGAAAATAAATAAAAATAAAAAAAGAAAAACATTTCGATATTACTCTCCGATAACGATTCTTCGAGACGGGAGATAGCTCTGGAATAACGAAAAAGAAGAAGACGAAAGAAAGAAGGGAGGGAGGGAGGGGGAGGAGGGGGAGGAATAGAACAACAAAATCACCTTATTCAGTTCAGTCGATGATAACGGAGCAATGGTCTGACTAAGACCATAACCAGACCAAGTAGACGTTGGCGCTCGATACTCCGATGTGTTTGGTTTATTTTGTACAGCTAGAACGGCCATCATCTTCTTCTGCTCGTAATCGGAGGGCGTTAGATTTTGTTGGGCGGCCATCTCCAACGATTTCTTTTCACAGCCTGGTGCTCGACGATCGGACACCGAGAGATCTGATAGCATACTCGACAAGTCTATCGAAAGTAAACGAAAAAAAAAAAAAAAAAAGAAAGGAAAAAAAGAAAGAAAAGAAAAAAAAAAGAAAAATACAAGAAACAAAAAGAAAAAAAGTTCATTCGTCACGAAGAGACATTATTAAGTATATATATATATATATATATATATATATAGGATACGCATACGCGAATATCCTCTATTTTTCACAATTCTCATTTCAATTTAATAAAGATATTTGTTATTATTATATTTACCTAAATTAGGATTAGTCACTGTCGGATTAACCGGTGACAAATTTCTAGGGCTAATAGCCGGACTAGACAATGAGCTTGATACGCTGCTAAGCGAGGAATAAGCTGTAAATAAATAATTCACGATTTCGTTTCATTTGAATACGTTGAAAGTAAAAAGTACAAGGGCAAAGCAAAAGAAATAATGGGAAATCAATAAAAATTTGACCAACCGCTGCCTTCCTTGCTATCCGACAGGCTATTTGCCATTCCATGAATTCCGTGCAAGCCTGTCGATAATGTTGGATGAATTTGTCCGATATCGTTCAATATATGATTCGACAGTCCGTGTGAATGGGCCATCATGTTGCTGTGCATCATGTGCTGCGTCGTTAGCAGGTGATTCAAATGCCCGTAAGGATATGGATGATGAATCGGTAAAGATGAAAACATGGACGGAATCGGTGGTAAACTCCAATGCGGCGAGAGGCTCATTGGATTGGGTGAATGTGACATTGGGGAAACACAGCATGGTAAGTTCTGCGTGTTCACGGTCAACATGTTCGACAAACTCTCCGGTATACCGCAACCGATAGTATTCGTACCTGTTAATTGACAGAGAGAAAGAGAGAGAGAGAAAGAGAGATAGGTTGGGTGCGGGAGGAGGGAAGGAGAAAAAAAAAGAAAAAGTAGAAAATTACAAATGAAAGAAAAGAAAAGAAAAGAAAAGAAAAGAAATTCTTCGATAATGCGCGATCGTTATTAAATTACACATATATTAAACGTTCCGTGATGGAAGAATGTAATATTTTTTATCGAGACGTAATTTATCAACTAAATCTCGCTTTAAAGGCACCTTCGTACGAAGGCGTATATTTTATAGGGAGGTACTTCGACAGAAAAAAAAAAAAAGAAAGAAAAGAAAAGAAAAGAAAGAAATTGTGAAATATGTTTTCAACAAATGTTGCAACATAATACCCCACTTACCGTTACCATTCGCGGCGTTTCCTTGAAAAATATTGCCAGCATTTGGAATGTGATAAGTGGCCGGTATTTCAGCATTAACTCTTGGCTCCTCCAAGCCAAGCAGTTGCTTTCTGGCCTCGTAAATGTTGCTGGCATTTCTTTCGATTCCCTTGATAATAACGGAAAATGTACTTTGCTTTGGCTTGTGCCTAACGTTTATGAAAACGTCGAGGGATTGCATCAATTGTGAAATTGTTTCCGTATCGATCGACGACATGTAATCCTTCGGGACGTCGAACATTAGTACCAACGGTAGAGATCCCTGAAAAGTATAATAATAATAATAATAATAATAATAATAATAATAATAATAATAATAATAAAAAAGAATGACGATGACGATGACGATGATGGGACGACAAATCGATCGTCGAATTGTCCATCACAAATTATTCGATTGAAGACGAGAAACACAAAGTAGAAGAGACTCTCGTCGAAATTCACGATAAAATCCAACTTACGACCAATTGTTGCCGGGCCAGGTAAACGTTGTGAATTCCGCCGATTATAGTTACGTTGCTCTTTTTCAAACTAGGTATATTCGGATCGCTGGCATCGGGAAACATTATTTGCGTCGACGTTCTCTGCATTATCATCTTGAGATTGCTACTTGATTTCCCAAGGACAATGCTGTGATGGTGCGGCGATATCTCCATCGACATTTGTACTTGAATTTGACTCTAAATAATAATAATAATAATAATAATAATAATAATAATAATAATAATAATAATAATAACAATAATTTTTTTTTATGAGGGAGGACAAATGCAAAAAAAAATTAAAAAAAAATTAACAATAACAATAATAATGATGATGATGATGATGATGATGATGATGATGATGATGATGATGATAAAAAGAAAAAAGGAAGGAAGGAAATGAGAGAATGGAAATAGTAAAGATAGAATAAAAACTAGGATAAAGACGTAAGAAAGTGTTTCGAAATAAATGATTACTCACAGCTAAGTTTTCGCACATATAGTGTATCAAGAGTACGGTCGCCTCCTTAACTTGCGAAACTTCCCACTCGCAACCCTTGACGAGAACCAACGTGGCGTGCAATTTTGGTCTTGTACGTAGCATCACCTGCACGTTGTATTTCTCTTGTATCTTAACAACGTATGGCGATGTAGCGTCCGGGGTGCGCTGCGACGCTCCCATTATTGGCAATTCGAAGGAAAATATCAACGGCGTAAGGTTCTGCAATAATACGAATAACGAAACAATACACTCTGCCAACGACCTAACCCAAACCCCCATTTGTCACCAATTTATCTCTCAAGGTTTTTCTTTTAACCATCACAAATCACTATTATCTCTCCTTAATTCTCTTGCTATTTCAAAAAAAAAAAAAAAAAAAAAGAAAGGAAAAAGAGAGAGACTCGGTACTTACGAAACACGCCGAGTTCAAAAACGAAACGGGAGGACTCAGTAAACGAGTTTTTGCGATCGGACAATTTTCATATATGATATTTATCTCTTTTTAAGGCTAATCACGATAGACAGAAAGAGAGAGAATAATATTTTATCTTTCACTTCTTCGCTGGTATATTGTCTTTTATGTTTTTTTTTTGTCGAGAATTACCATTGGTTTTATTTATAAAAAAAAAAAAAAAAAAAAAAAGAAAAAAAGAAAAAATAAAGAAAAAATAAATAAAATAAAATAAAATAAAAAGAAAAGATAAAAAGAAATGACTTTTACGCGATGCCTCCCGAGTTGTAGAGAATAGAAAATATATACTACTCGTTAGATTTCGTTGAACGAATACTATTCTTCTTCTACTTCTTTTTATTTTTTCGAAGGACTATAAACCATTGATTACGAAACGATCAACGATAAAAAGGGATAACGATCCGTTAGGTCGACGATTGAAAAAGAAAAAAATAAATAAATGAAATAAAAAAAAAAAAAAACAACAACAACAGAATCGAACCCGTCGAAACTATTCTCAACGAAATCATTTACGATATAGGCTTACCCTAACTCGTGCACGGGCACGCTCGATGCCATCGATTTCCCCGGCAATGGAAACCTGATTGCTCTTCTCCTGATGATTGCTCCGGTTACTATCTGGGAAATGAATGTGGCATCCAGTTTCCTCCATCACCCGTTTAATCGTCAGTCCACCCTTCCCGATAATGTGCGAATGGTCGGTATAACTGACATCCATTTTCATGGTCACTATATTGTTTTGCTGAAAAAAAAAAGAAAAAAAGAAAAAAAAAACAGAATAAAATTTGTTTTTCCCTTTTCCACTTTTTTTTTTTTCTAATTTGTATTCTTTTAATATATATATATATATATTTTTTTTTTAATTTATTTTTATTTATATTTATTTTTAATTAATAATAAAATATATATATATATATATATTTTTTTTTAATCGTTTTCATTTCATTTTCGTTCGTTCTTGCATTAATCTCCTTCGACCTCCTCTTCTTCCTTCTACTTTAATATTCTTACTTATCGTTTTCCTTAAGAGAAAGAAATAAAAAAAGATAGAAAGAGAGAAAGAGAGAAAGAAATTGAAGAAGTTAGAGTCAGTCGATACCTCGTTAAAAATAAATGCGAATGAAAGGGATAAAATGGAGGACAGAACGTGGCAACGATCGTCGACACCTTGGGGAGAAAGAGAGAGAGAGAGAAAGAGAGAGAAAGAGAGAGAGACGTTTGCTCTCTTCAAGCAAGTAACTAGGAAATGGTACACCTCTCTACACGGCACATTGACTTCAATGCACACACATACGCAGAGAACGGGCACGAGCGAGCGCACAGAGAGAGAAAAAGAGAGAGAGAGAGAGAGAGAGAGAGAGAGAGAGGAGACGGGCAAACATAGATACCATACGTGCACGCATACACACATGCATTTCGAAGTGAAGGAAAGCGAGCCCCGTCGAGTTTAACGTCGTAGATCGTCGTATTGAGAGTCACGCGATCACGCGACGATCCTGTCAATAATCGCATTTGAACTTGAATTATCTTCTTTTTTTATTTATTTATCTCTCTCTCTCTCTCTCTCTCTCTCTCTCCCTCTCTCTTTATCTTTCTTTTCTTTTCTTTTCTTTTCCTTTCAAAGCGATCGTGTTAATTAATTAAAAAGAAGAAGAAGATCGAGAAGAAGAGGAAGAAAAAGAAAGAGGATAAAAATACGAGGGTTAAATACTAAAAGTCAATGAAATTCGTATTAATATTCGACTACGATCGAGAGAACGACACGCACGACGATAGAGAAAGGCCCTATAGACGATGTTTTGTTGTGCTCTGTTATAAAAATCGACAGAACGTTGATATATATATATTTATAGCATCGGCATGTCAATGAAAAAGTATTCCAGGTGAGTCATAACTTGACAGATATGCGTACGTGGAATAATGATCATGATTATATCTCCTGAATCGACCTTTAACTACACACACACACACACACACACACACACACGTATATAACGGAATATAATAATCGATATTTCTTTCGGAGCAATATAACTATGTCAACGAAGAATATTCGAGATTAACGAGTTATCAACTACGCGCTTGTACGTGTGTGTGTGTGTGTGTGTGTTTGCGTACGAGTAGTATACTCGGATCAAAGTAAAAAAAAAAAAAAAAAAGAAAAAACAAAGAAATTTTTAATTCCATCGATTGTCGTCGATCGACATTATTACATTATACGGTGTACTTGTTTTATATTATAAGAAAGAGGAAACGAAATGAAAGAAGCAAAAAAAAAAAGAAATGAAAGAAATGAAAAGAAAGGAAAGGGGGAGGGGAGAGAGAGAGAGAGAGAGAGAGAGAGAGAAAAAAAAGCGCGCGTACATAACACGTGTTCCTTCCTACATAAGCAATAATATTTTCTTACGATAAGAAAAGATAATTAGAACAAATGACTGGCTTTTATATAATCTGTTGCAATCTAAGTTAAAAAAAAAAAAAAAAAAAAAATAAATAAGACGCGCAGAAAAAAAAGAAGAGAAAAGAAAAGGAAAAAAAGGAATAGAATTGCAAACGTTCCGCGTTAAAACATTCTTTTCGTTTATATGTACATATTTATAAATATATATATATATATATATATATATATATACATATATAAAAATATATATAGATCGTATATATAAACGCATTGATATATGGTATAATAATATGTATGTATTCGTAATAACGGAACGATTGTTTCAATTGCAAAAGGAAAATTTTAATCGTTTCGTCCGATCGTTAATTGTAAGATGACGATACGCTTTCTTGATTGTGAATTATATTATAGAACATTGATTCTAATATATATATATATATGATATACTAATATGTCTTTCTTCCTTCCGTCGAATTTCCGATTTTTCCTTTCTACGCAAGCCTTCCTCCTCCTCCTCCTCCTCCTCCTCCTCCTCCTCTTACTCCCCGTTTTAATTACGCACGAGACGTTAGATTTTTAATTAATAAAAATCAAAAGTAGTCACGGTGGCGTGACGGGAAACGAGCGAGCGTTAAAATAAATCTCGCAAAAATTTTGTAGGTGAAAACGATTTATTTCGACTTTTATCTTTCGAGCCACTTTTTTCTTCGTTCGTTCGTTAGCGCGCGCACCACGCATTCGCGGTAAAAGTTAAGGTAGTATCGATAAAATGCATCTTTAAATGTGCTCGTTAAGTGAAATTCGTGTAATTAAAAATAATAAAATGATGATTTGTCCGTTTTAAATGATTATACCGATCGAAAAAAAAAAAAAAAAAGAATGAAAGTCCGAGAGC
>OU964976.1:3716573-3719073 GCA_918808275.2 Dolichovespula sylvestris
TATATATATATATATATATATATATATATATGTATGTATGTATGTATGTATGTATGTATCTCATTCAAATGTTATCGTTAAATATATTGAAAAGAGGTTAAAGATTTTGTTAATGCTAATTTCGCGTGACATTTTGTATGCCACGTATATATATAAATATATATATATATATATATATATATATATATATATATATATATATT
Source organism: Dolichovespula sylvestris (assembly GCA_918808275.2). Lineage (NCBI taxonomy): Eukaryota > Metazoa > Arthropoda > Insecta > Hymenoptera > Vespidae > Dolichovespula > Dolichovespula sylvestris. The sequence continues at coordinate 3,716,777 of OU964976.1, forward strand.
TATGCATCTATTTTTCTCTTCTTTTTTTTCATTTTTTTTTTTGAGATAATACCGATTAGTAGTATATTTTTTACGGTTGGTATTAAAGAGAAAGAGACGAGAGAGAGAGAGAGAGAGAGCAAGAGACGACGATATTTCGGTACTTTGCGGTGGCTCATGTCTCTCAGTGGAGGTCGACCACGCTAGAGAGAGCCCACTCCTCTACATATAATAAATGTGTGTGTGTGTGTTCGTATAATCGGGTGTACGTAAGAGAAAGAAATAGAGAAAAAGGAAGAACGAGAAGGAGAAGCAGAAAGAGAGAGAGAGAGAGAGATGCAACAGCTGTTTAGGTCACGAGGAAGAAGGGATGAATCACCGAAAAGTTTCCATGAGAGTTAGAGAGTGCGATGAACACCGTACATTTGTCCCTCTCCCCCCTGGAAAGGAAGGAAGGAAGGAAGGAAGGAAGGAAGGGGAAATACAAAGAAGAATAAATAGGTAGAGATAGAAAGAGATAGGTAAATACCATATAATTTTATCGAATCGTCTACGACGACGACGACGACGACGACGTCGACAACGACGACAAAAAAGAAATAGAAAAAGGAGAAAAAGAAGATAGACAAACATGGGATTTACCTCGACGACGATGGAAAAAAGATTTCTTATTTACTACGTTACGAATTATTATGATATCGTCATTGAAATTTTCTTATGAAGTAAATTTCCTTTTTTCTGTCTCTGTCTCTCTCCTTTGGGTTTCTTTATCCTCCCCCCCTCCTCTCTCTCTCTCTCTCTCTCTCTCTCTCTCTCTCTCTCTCTCACTCTATCCAATCTCTCTTTTTCTCACTCGTTTTTTTCTATTCTTTTTTTTGTCATTTTTTTCCCCGTTTTTTCTTTTCTTTTTTTTTGTTCTTCTTCTTTTTTTTTTTTTTTTAAATCAAACTTTCCACGTAAACATATGGAATAACTCGAGAGAAATTTCATTAATCGCATTATCTATTACGATATTGTGGAATTAAATAGTGTTTCGGGCGATAGTGAATTAGATAAAATTCTTTTGACCTAATCGCTTAATGAAACGTATAATATACGAATAAATACGATATATATATATATATATATATATATATATATAAATGTGTGTGTGTGTGTGTGTGTGTGTGTATAATAGTAAATTAAATAGAATATATTTTGCTTAATCACTTAATGAAACGTATAATACGCGAGAGCGTTAGAATATAAAAAGAAATTCTAAATAAAAATAACGATAACGAATGAAATTGCGGTACTACCTATTTATTTTTCCTGTAATAACCTATAACGAACTGTATTGTACGATTTCGTTTATAATATTATTTACTGTAATAACGTGAATTAAATAGAATTCCAAATGATAGAGTTAATTAAATAAAATTCTTTCGAGCTTGCTTGCTTGCTTGCTCACTCGCTTTACTTACTTACGGATCACTTAATCAAAAATACAAAGTATATACGAGCAACACACGTTATAAGAAATTATAAGTAAAATATAATGATGGTCCAATTAAATGGTATACAATTTACCTGATCACTTAATGAAACGCATAAGGTACGTACTAATAAATACGAAAGAAATTCTAAAGAATAATAATTATTTGTTGAATTGAATTGAATTGAATTGAATGTTTCTCTCTCTCTCTCTCTCTCTCTCTCTCTCTCTATCTATCTATCTATCTATCTCTCTCTTTTCTTTTTCCTTTTTTTTTTCCCACCCCTGTAATCGCATAACGAAATTTATTTGTACGAAGACAATTATACGGGAAAATAAAAGAAAAGAAAAGAAAAAAAACAGAAAAAAGATTAAAAGAACACGGCGAGTGAAAATTTGAATTCTTGTTGTTTAATCCTCCTAATAAAATCTTTTCAATTGATGTATGCGTGTGTGTGATAAACAATGCTTAGAACTGAAATCACTGAAAGGAATAATTGCGACTCGGAAATCGAACGAGAGAGAGAGAGAGAGAGAGAGAGAGAGAGAGAGAGAGAGAGAGAGAGAGAGAGAGAGAGAGAGAGAGTGAGTATATATTTGGACTGCTTGAATTTTCGCTACGATGCCTTTAAAATCTCGACACGGCATGGCTGACACGCGCCGTTGCACGAACGGCGGACTCGTTTCGTAATCACTTTCGATTAATAGGTGCGCTCTAATTAATCCCCCTCCCCCTCCCCTACCCCTTCTCCCGGTCTTCGAGAACGTGCGGTTACAAACGCAGCGCGTTAAAAGAGTCTATATGCTTCTATCCCTCTCCCCTCACCCTGCTCTCTCTCTGTAT
>OU964976.1:3722177-3727177 GCA_918808275.2 Dolichovespula sylvestris
GGATTGGATTGGATTGGAGGGAGGTGGGGAGGGAGAGAAGGTTGGTGGGGGGCGAGGGTGGTGGTGGTGGGTGGTGGTGGTAGTGGTGGAGTGGGAGTACGACAACGACACGTTGCGACCTCGTCGCAACTTTCACGATAACGATAACGAGACACCTCAGCAAAGAGGGCGACGTGAGACTAAAACGAACACCGCTGCAGCAGCAGCAACAGCAACAGCAGCAGCAGTGCGCACCGGCTTTTACTTTCACCGCAGCGGTGGTGGATCACCGCAGGACATCGCCAACTTCTTAAAAACGTGCCTTGACGACTCGATAAAATCGGAATATTTTTCTTTCTTTTTCTTTTTTTTTTTGTCTTTCTTTACGTAGCTCCAATTAAACCACAGATCGGGCTTCTTTTTTTTTCCTTTCTTTTATATACCGAACGATGCAATTGAAATAATCACCAAATTAATATATATATATATATACGCACAGATATATGTAACTTTTATTTAATCGATTAAAAAATTCATTTATTCTCTTCTATTAGTCGAGAAGTTTTCTACGTATATATTAAATATATATATATATATATATATATATATATATACGTGAAAAAAAAAAAGAAAAAAGAACGAGGAGTCAATTCACGAGAAACTGTGATATATTGCACACTGTTATTATTATTATTATTATTATTATTATTATTATTATTTTCTCTTTCTTTTTGGTTTTTCGTTCTCGCCCATACGAGTTTCGATCGAGTCAATCAATCAATCAATCAATCAATCAATCAATCGATCGATCGATCGATCGATCGATTTCAACGTTCTCACTCGTTTTAACGACTTTGTACGTGGGAGGGGGGGTATCAATTAAATACGATGAGGGTGGAGGTGAGGGGGGAAGGAAGAGGAGGAGGAGGAGGAGAGAGAGAGAGAGAGAGAGAAACGATAACCGACCGATCCGTTATAACCGGCGGCGGTTTTCGAGAATCTGTCCCTTTTTTTTCTTCCGCACAATTTTAAAACGGCACACACGGTTTACTCCTCGTGTTCACGATTTTAACGCGACCGGCTCGCTGGCACGACTGACTGACTAACAGCAGATAATATAACGGCTTGGCAAACTCACCGTCTCCCACTCGAGCCGATTCAAGCTCCCCACCACCCACCCTCACCTTTCTCTCTCTCACTCTTTCTCTTTCTCTCCTCTCTCTCTCTCTCTCTCTTTCTCTCTGTCTGTCTTCCACTTCTACTTCATCGAAGCGCGCTATAGGAAGCTCTCTCTCTCTCTCTCTGTCTCTGTCTCTGTCTCTTTCTCTCTCTCTCTCTCTCTCTCTCTCTCTCTCTCTGTCTCTGTCTCTCTCTCTCTCTCTCTCTGTCTCTGTCTGTCTCTCTGTCTCTGTCTGTCCCTCTGTCTCTCTCTCTCTGTCTGTCCCTCTGTCTCTCTCTCTCTCTCTCTCTCTCTCTCTCTCTCTCTCTCTCTCTCTCTCTCTCTCTCTCTCTCTCTCTCTCTCTCTCTCTCTCTCTCTCTCTCTCTCTCTCTCTCTCTCTCGAACGAACGAACGAACGAACGAACGAACGAACGAACGAACGAACGAACGAACGAACGAACGAACGAACGAACGAACGAACGAACGAACGAACGAACGAACGAACGAACGAACGAACGAACGAACGAACGAACGAACGAACGAACGAACGAACGAACGAACGAACGAACGAACGAACGAACGAACGAACGAACGAACGAACGAACGAACGAACGAACGAACGAACGAACGAACGAACGAACGAACGAACGAACGAACGAACGAACGAACGAACGAACGAGCGAGCGAGCGAGCGAGCGAACGAACGAACGAACGAACGAACGAACGAACGAACGAACGAACGAACGAACGAACGAACGAACGAACGAACGAACGAGCGAGCGAGCGAGCGAGCGAGCGAACGAACGAACGAACGAACGAACGAACGAACGAACGAACGAACGAACGAACGAACGAACGAACGAACGAACGAACGAACGAACGAACGAACGAACGAACGAACGAACGAACGAACGAACTCCCAGGAGAATAAGAGCCGTGACATCAAAGTTTAACCTATCTCCGACATCCTAAAAGAGATCCCTAAACATGATTTACTATTTCAAACGATACGAGATACTTGTCCCGTTAAAATCAACTAAACAACCGACCGACCAACCGGCAGTTCGTCCGTTTAACGTTTCAAGCAGATTTTGTAATACCAGGTGTGCGTGCGTGCGTGTGCCATGTGTCTGTCTGTGTGTGTGTAAGGTCTGTTGACCTTGAACAGGTGCAAACAGGTAACAACTCCAGATGCCTAACTTAGCTTAGGACCTATCCCGAAAGCATCATCCACCAAGAAATACCGATGATCCCGTCGTACTTCTCTCGTTATCCTAATTGAAAATCATTCGAGGATTCTCAATCGATAACGTTACGATAACGCGCGCGATTTATATTAATTATCGTATTGAATTATTATATCGATCGATCCATCGATCGTGAATCGTTTATATGTATATATATATATATATATATATATATATATATATATATACATAAATATCTTTTTTTTTTTTTTTAAATAAAATTCGCAAATTATACGACCGGATGGTGCAATTGTGTATTTTGTTTTTCTTCTCTTTCCTTCCTCCTTTAATTATTTTCTTTTTCTTTTCTTTTAAATTACATCTTATTTCATCGACATTGGGCAAGAAACTTTCGAGCGGGGGACGGGGTAATAGGGGTAGTAGGGGTATCATAATCACGTGATTATATAGAATTTTAAATAGAAAATTTGTTCACGTCTCTCCGTGTGTTCGTTTGTTTGCGTGTGTCCGTGTCTGTCACAGTCTATGTCTATCTGTGCGTTCTTTTCAATATCTCTAAAATCTATTAAATAATCATATCGTCCGAAAAAAAAAATAAAACAAAAAAAAAAGAAACACAGAGAAGAGGAAACGAAGTTTCACTTCGAAGGATTTCTCGAAACGATGCGAACTTAAAAATCGAATGTGATTAAAATAGAAATAGAGAGAGAGAGAAAGAGAGAGAGAGAGAGAGAGAGAATCAGTCTCATTTATTATTTTCCACGATCGCTCGAACAAATCTTAAATCAATAATAATCCGTGAAAACGCGAAAACGTTTTATAGAAATTATTTATCATTCCCGGATAAGCCAATGGACGAATCTTTAATTCTTATTTGTCCGATGCGTTATATGAAAAAAGAAAAAAAAAAAAGAAAAATCGACGGTGGTACGTTGACGGCGATCTACGACGCGAAAGGCGTAAATCAAAATGACGAAACGGAATGAAAGAAACGTATGTATGTATGCATGCGTGTATATACGTATGTATGTATGTATGTATGTATCTGAAAACGTGCGTTTTCACCGCGAGGAAAGTACTCGCGGATACGATTACATCAAGGTTATTAACGTCGACTTCCGCGTATCAAGCAATCGGGTTGTCGACCCCACAACGCATAACAAGAATTTAAGGGAGTCGGTCGTTCGGACCGTTTCATTTCTTTTTCTTTTTTCGTTTCTTCTTTTTTTCTTTCTTTCTTTTTTTTTTTTTTTAACAGAAGTACCGCGCGCGGCGAGCCAGCCGGCAAGCCAGCCACCTCGTGGACTCGTTTAGAAAATTCCACTTTTATTTAGATTCCTAATCTGTTAAGTCCCTGCTTTCCGCATTTTTTTCTTTTCTTTTCTTTTCTTTTTTGTTCTTTTTTTTTCTTACTAAACGAATAAGTGCGAGAGAGAATGGAATTTGTAAAGAAAAGAAAAAAGAGAGAAAGAGAACATATAAATAATAACGTTTTCACTTCGTCGTAAAGACGAACACAACAGCAGGGATATATATATATATATATATATATATATATATATATATATATAACAATCTTTCATTGCAAGAGATTAGGATTGATTTGATCGCGAACGATTTAGTTTAAAACAATTAATCATTCTTAACTGACACACACACACACACACACACACATATATATATATATATAGACGATAATTTCTATTTCTTTTTCTTTTTATTTGCCATATCCTTTTTCATTGTTCCAACGTAAATACGTCTGAACTTCGAATTTGGACGAATTTGAAGGATTCGTTTGAAAGGATGGATAAAAAAATTTGTAACGTTACGAAACGAAATTTCTCGGCCTTCTTCACCCCACCACCTTCACCACCCTATCCTTCGTATACACGTACACGCATAGATGCACACGCTCGCGTGCAAACACACATTCACACACACACACACAGAAAGAGAGAGAGAGAGAGAGAGAGACGTGTCTCAAATGTTACGCAATTTCGTATATCTAATACATAAGTTATATAATCCGTAGATATTTCTTAAATTTGTCCACGGAGCGGAAGGTAATCAGTTTCCAGCGTACTTATTAAAGAAGTTCGTGCACGCAAAGGAAAAAGTTCGTCGTAGGAACGCACCTTGTGAAACGTCCATGAGAAAGGGGACCATCCAATAATACTTCGATGCTCAACGGTGTGATCCACTTTACCCTACTTCACGAAAATAACTTTCCACCATGCCCGCTTATACCGAATCCCGGTGTTTTGTACGATGTGAAAAATAACCAAGTTTATTCGAGAACGTACATCTATATTTATCATTTTCAAAAAAAGAAAAAAAAAAAAAAATATATATATATATATATATATATATATATATATATAACACCGATAGTAATCTGATGATAATAAAAAGAAGAAAAAAAAAAAAAGCAGGAAAAAAAATGTTCACTTCGTTCTTTCGTTTCTCCTTTTCTTTCTTTTTTTTTTTTTTACTTTTGTTTGTTTTTTGTTTGCTCGAGGGTTTTATTCTCTCTCTCTCTCTCTCTCTCTCTCTTTACTCTTCACATCAAACCTAATCCTTTCCCCGATACTCCAACTTCGTGTTCTCTAATTTGATTTCTGTTGTAAAAGTTGTTGGACGGCTTTTATTTAGT
>OU964976.1:3729677-3732177 GCA_918808275.2 Dolichovespula sylvestris
GGGGAGGGGGAGGGGGAGGGGGGCTGCACAAATTATTTTGCAAAAACGAATTATTTATCGGCCATTAAAATAATTCACGGTTGCTTTGGCAGAGCGTAGAACATTATAATTGGTAATAATACGTATGCGTATAGGGATCTAACGCGAAGAATAATTAGATTCAATGGTGGACATTTTGATTAATGGCAACGGCGTTAATATGCCTCTCGAAGAGGATCGGGGTAGAATTGAAATTGGTTCTCTCTCTTATTTTTTTTTTATTTTTATTATTATTATTATTTTTTTTTTCCCCCTTTGAAACGAATAAGTGCGAGGTGTCAAAGGTCGAACGTGCGATCGAAGAAACGTCGCGGATTATGCAATCGAGTGTACGGTCTTTCAGATTGATTTAGTCGATAATATCTCACGGCACATTTTTTTATACGATAGATAAATTTTCGAACGATTTATATCGCTCATAGATTTATAACAATACACACTCTCGCGATTATCCGCGATAACAAGGAGAGGTAAAAAAAGAAAAAGAAAAAGAAAAAAAAAACGGAAAGGGAAAAGAAAAAGGAAGGAAACTTTTTCCTTTCCCGATCGATTCAAATCGCATCATTTATCGTTGTGTGCGATGAATACGCGGGTCAGACGGTGATTAATAAAAATATGGTCCAAATTTTTTTTCTTCCTCCCCCCTCCCCTCCCCCGGATGTTAAATAACACATTTTCTCTCCGAGCCATTCATAAAATCGTAAATATATTATTTTCGCACGAATAAATATACCACACTTATTTTTTTCCGTGTTTGTTGATTTCAATATAGAGAGGGGGGCGGAGGCAAAAAAAAAAATATATATATATATATTTATTTATAATTCAAACCGAAACGTCAAAATATCTCCGAGAAACGAAAAATATATATTACTTCGGATCACTACCATAATCATTTGGACTCTCGCATTTACGCGTGTATCTACAAAAAATAGCGGCATATCCTCCTATATCGGTCAAAAAAAAAAGGCAAAAAGAAAAAACAAAAAAAAAAATCGTAAAGCCATTCGAAATAGTAACATTGTACGACAAAACCAACCCGACGATTACATCAGCATTTTCAATGCGAATGCACCGAATGCGAATGCACCCAAGGCATTCATTCCTACACTGAATTCGTGCATATAAAATAATGACTTTCATACTTCGTGATCGATACACGTCTATATATATATATATATATATATATATATATACTTTACCGTTCTCCTTTCCTAATTAATATTGGATTATGATAAGCAGACGAGATCTAACCTTTGTATCGTAACGAAAGAGCTTTAACCCATCATGTTCGATATTTCGATTTACCTCGATCGATCTCTTCTTCAATAAAAACTTTTATCTATTTTCAATCATGAAAGACGCATAACTCGCGCAGAATGTTTTCTTTCTCTCTTTCTTTTTTTTTTTTTTTTTCCTTATAGTGGTTCATTAAACAAAATAGACAGAATAACGTTTGCTCTAGATCGAGCGCCTACAATATTTTTCCTTTTTTTTTTCGGGCGTCGAAAGTAGGCGCGCGCCCGTCTGACACATCTTCCTCTCCGATGAAAATCGTATTAGCTCGTTAAAACGGCGGCGGCGCTTTTGAAGTTACACTTCGTTTCCCTCGTTAAACGCGAGGAGAGCAGAAAGTTTTCCCCCTTATTCGCGTAACTTTATTTCACATCTTAAAAAACTACCACGTTAAACTTATTCGGGATTTAAATTGTTACAACGGTACTACTCGGTTATAGAATATTAATAATAACTAAGTGAAATCGAATTATTTCTTATCGATCGACGCACAAAAAAGTAACGTGAAACTATATTAGCATATTAGTTATGGTAGTGTCCAAAAATAAGAAATAAATAAATGAAACAAGGAAACAACGACGACGACGACAATAACAGCGATGATAATAATAATAAATAAATAAATAAATAAATAAATAAATAAAAATAATCGACGAACGTACGAAAGATGGGCTCGATCGATCTTTTCGATTGCGATAAAAGTAAAGAAAAAAAAAAAAAAAAAAAAAAAAGGAAAGAAAAGAAAAAAAAATTAAAAGAAGATTGTGTCTGAACGTAATGGAAAGAAAAAAAAAAAAAAAAGAAATAGATAAATACCGTAACACTATGGAGAAATAATATGCGCGGATTAATAAAACGATGTGCACAAGTGCTTCGTGTACGATTAAAATACTCCGTTGGTATCAATAATTAGTTTTGAAAAAAAAAAAAAAAAAGGAAACGAAAAAAAAGAAATATCAACGTATTCGTTAGCCGTATCTTGCAGCATACATATGTACATGTGTATCTACATGGCCGTTTTTATCAATATAATAGCATATTTATAAATTCGTCGAAGGTAATCGAAGTCTAGCATATTGTGTCTTTTGATATAATCCATATGTAACTATACTGACCGATCCGCCATCGTTCTATTTATTTTCTCGTAGTAGTTTCGATCGAATCG
>OU964976.1:3737177-3762177 GCA_918808275.2 Dolichovespula sylvestris
AACGATATCTCAGCTTGCTTTATATATATATATATATATATATATATATATATATATATATATATATATAAAGAAAAAAAAGGAGGAAACGAATCGCAAGAAACTGAAGCTTGTGTTTCAAGAGAGTCGGAGAAAGAGAAAGGCGTTACGTCAATAGAACGTGCTATCTCTATTCGTCATCTAAAGTATCGATCTATAGATCTTTTCGTGATCGATAGGTCGACAATTTCCGATGGACAGGTAAAACCGATCGCTTTACACGAATATAAAAGGCCGATCGACCTCGATGAAATTCTAGGTGAACGATTTTACATCGATCTATCGCTTTTCAAATGCTCTCCTCAATCTATCTATCCATCTATCTATCTATCTATCTATCTAGCTATCCATCTTCATTTCGATTGGAACACTTTAAAGCGCGAAAATCTCTCGAATGTTCTCTTCTTTATTTATTTTTTTTTTTTTTTTAAGAGCTCTCGAAAGAGATCTCAATTAACGCGTTTTACGACACGCAAAAGAAAGGCTTGGACGGATGGATTTATCGATGTCGATTCGTGATCGGTTCGAATAATAATGTCGTATCGATCGTTACCGTTTGAAAAGAAAAATAAATAAAAAGGAAACTCATTTGACGATGTCAATCGTAATCCCAAATACGATTGCAACGATTGCGTATTCTCTTGCACGTATCGTATCGTAAGTTATTCTTAAATATTACTCATAGATCTGAATCTGATTATGTCATGGAGAAAAATTATCATCTCCGCTCGAAGAGAGAGAGAGAGAGAAAGTAAAAAAGAAAGGAAGAAGCAAAAAAAAAAATAAAATAAAATAGAGAGAAGAGAACAGCAGTGGCGACAAACAAAAAAGAAAATAAAAAAAATAATATTTATACTTACACTGTGAAAAAACGTATCCGCTGCTTTCGGCATATCATTGTCACCTGTAAAAATAAAAAATACACCGTCAGATAAACCGACTCAATATTTTCAATATTTACAACGACTACATATAATATATATACATATACATATACATATACATATATATATATATTTATATGGTGATTTATGCACGTCCCCCTACAATGGACATTGCCGACAACGAGAAAGAAAAGGAAAAAGAACCAAAAAAAGAAAATGAAATGAAACGAAACAAAATAAAAGAAAAGAAAAAAAAAACAAGAGTAACGATTACAAAAGGAAACGACAAATAAAATAAAGTAAAATAAAATAAAATAAAATAAAGTAAAATAAAATAAAATAAAATAAAATGAAATAAAAAAAACGTTCGGTATAGAACACCATAAAGTAAGAAAAAAGAGAAAAGATCGTGGAACTAGACGATATTCTTTCTCCAATAAATATATATAAATTATCGTCTCGCGAGTGTTTCTTCATTCCAGTTTTGAAAATCAATATCTCTGTTTATTCCTGTCAAGTTTGGGACAAGCAAGGTACGAAAACAATAATCGTAAGCCCTGAGCTGTTCCTATAATCCGGTTTATAAACATAAACTCTAGTCTATTTAAATCTCAATTGCCGGATACACAAAGTTCTATCCATCCTATCTATCCATTTCTCTCGCTCCATCCATCCATTTATCTATTTATCTATCTCTATCGCGAAATGCAAATACATAGAAGAAGAAGAAAAAAAAAAGAGATGAAGAAGATGATCGTGATGAAAAAGAAGAAGAAGAAGAAGAAGAAGAAGAAGAAGAAGAAGAAGAATAGGAATAAGAAGGAAAAGGAGAGAGGGGGGAGGAAGTAGAAGGTAGTCCTCGATGGTCGAAGCGAAACGAGGCAAACGAGGCAACGGTCACGTACCGTTTAACGCAGATCGACTTACAATCAGCAGAACCTTCTAATTGCTCTCTAGGATGACAAAACTTTCAACATCGAACGTCCGCTCTCCCGATTGAAAAGGGTACTACCTACTTGCTACGTTCCTGACTTCGTTGCATCTATTATCGTACATAAATATATATATATATATATATATATATATATATATATATATATATATATCTTATCTATCCAGCAATATGTATAAACGTATATACACGTTTCCTCCTTCTCGTAATTCACCAAGTATCCTTCATTATACACGACCATTATGCCAACTGAGGATTCACGTTTCTACCGGTTATTTTATAACTAATATCATTGATTCTTCATTGATTGCTATTCCTGGAGAAAGGTGATTGAAAGGAAGAAAGAGAGATGGAGAGAGAGAGAGAATGGTATATTTCGCACGAGCAAATCATTTCATTATGAAAATGAATAAAATTGATTTTCGTATTAAGAACGATTATTAACGGAAGTAATATTTCCTTACCCCCCTCCCCCTCCTTTCACTCCTTTTTCTTTTCTCCCCTCCCCCCGCCCCCTAAATTGTCTCATACTCGAACTTAACCAGGTAGTAAGTAATTTATATAACTCCTTCTCTCTCTGTTTTTTCTCTCTTCTTTCTTCCTTTTTATCACCGACATATAGTCAGCTTTTGCATTATGACGTCGTAAGATAAAAAAAAAAAAAAAGCATAGAAGAAAAATAAAAAGAAAAAGGGAAGAAAACGAAAAGAAAAGATGAGATCGGTGACGCGAGCTTAACGACAATCAGCTGACTACAAAGTGTAAACTTTCGGTAAGTTCGCATAATCGATATTTAATAAAGCACCGTAAATGATCGCGCGCGTAAGAGAACAAGTTTTGTGAAGCACTGTAAAGTACTTTTTTGTGAAGTACTGTGAAGTTTTGTAAAGTAAATTTTGATCGATAACACCCGATCGAAAATATCACGAGAAGATGATGATCTTGAAGACAAATAAATAAATATCTACGTTGTTACGGTGTTTTAAAACGAAAATGAAAAAAAAAAAAAATAAAAAAAGAAAAGAAAGGAAAGGAAACAAAAGAGAGAAATAAAACGACAACGATACCGACCCTGTAACATTTGTTCTAATTTTCGTCGATCAACACGGAAACGATCCTGATGTAGATCCTCCGGATTGGCGATCCCGAGTACGGCCGCAAGATCACGAAGTTCTTCGCCGCTCTCGAAACCGGACTTGCCAGAGATGCTACTAGTCGCGGTGCCCTCCGACGTCTCCGACATTGTCTCTGCCGCCCTCCGCTCTGTCTGTATCACCTCGTCGGGTCTCATCTCGTTCGATTGCTCCTACGGCGGCGCGATCGCCGTATCTCTCTTCAAAATGAAACGAAAAGAAAAAAGAAAAAAAAATATTAATAAAAAAAATAATAATAATAATAATAATAGTAGTAATACCTTCACAGAAATATTTTTACGAGTATCAAACAAAAAATAAATAATTTTTCCTATATACATACATACATATACGGAGTAAGAGATGTATATTACGATTATATCAGAAAGAGAAAGACGTATATGTATGGTTAAGAATAAAGGTGAAGAGTGGATAGATAATAGATGTCGTCGTTGTTTGAAGTACGCGTGAAAATAAAGTCAAGGACGTTCTCAAAGGACGAATGACAAAAGAGTTTAGCGAAGGTACACGTCGTAAAAGGTCGGTTAATGACCGTGTCAATAAGAAGTATCGAAAGTTTTCGATGGGTACGGAAAAAGTGATGAGAAGAAGGAAGGAAGGAAGGAAGAAAAGGAATTTAAAAAAAAAAAGGCGAGAGAAACAAAAAAGAACGGGGGTTGGGGGAGAACAGGGGTGGAGGGGGGGAAAAATTAATTTCAGCGAAAGTACATTAAAATCGAACCGACACGATCAAACGTTTTAACGACGATACATATATACATACGTACATACATACATACATACATACATACATACATACATACATACATACATACATACATACATACATACATACATACATACATACATACATACATACATACATACATACATACATACATACATACATATATATATATATATATATATATGGCAAACATATATGCGTTCGTTATTCTGCGTATAGGGTGATTCATCCGACGTGACCTCATGATATACATATACATATACATATACATATACATACATATATATATATATATATATATATATATATATATATAATTTTTAATCACAATAGTACATATAAAGTGGACCGAAAGTTACAAAGGATAGTTCAATTATATTCCTCCCGTTATTATTATTATCATTATCATTACCATAATCATTATAATTATCATTACTATCTGATGGACGATCGAGCGTAAAAAAACAAGCAGAAAAAAAAAGAATATATATATATATATCAACGTTTCGATGATACTCTTGCTTTACGATTGTTTATATATATATATATATATATATATATATATTTATGAGGATGGGGAAGGTAGATCGCGTTTAGGTGACTCACCCTGTACGTAGGCGTACGAATCTCTCACGTTTCCTTGATTTCTTTTTCTTTCTTTTTCTTATTCTTTCTCTCCCTTTCTCTCTCTCTCTCTCTCTCTCTTTCTTTCTCTCCCTCTCTCTCTCTCTCTCTTTCCCTTTCTTTATTTCTTTTATTTCTTTCTTTCTTTCTCCGACGTCTAAATATTGTTTATACTTTAAACGAGGACGATGCTACCAGCTTGCCAGCCGGAGACGGAAAAGGGTAGCGCCGCTATCGGCGCCGACCGTTTCTCGGAATTCGAAGGAATTTTCGTGGTAAGGCCCGACTTGATCGACCAATCACAAACGATCTCTTCCCGTTCGCGAGACGTCGATTCACTCTCTCTCTACCTTATTTTATCTATCTCCCTCCCTCCCTCTCTTTCTCTCTCTCTTTCCTTCGAACAAACACGCGTTCCTATCATCCTCCTTCTCTTTTCCTATTTCGATGTCATATGTGTGTGTGTGTGTGTGTGTGTCTGTGTGTAGGAAGACCTTTCCTAGTCTCTCTCTAGCATCAACAAAAAATTGTTTTCGCGATCGAGCACGCTCGAACGTGAGAGAGCGCGCGCGCGCCTGATCATCGACACTTCTCTCTCTCTCTCTCTCTCTCTCTCTCTCTCTCTCTCTCTCTCTCTCTCTCTCTCTCTCTCTCTCTCTCTCTCTCTCTCTCTCTCTCTCTCTCTCTCTCTCCGTCACTCTCACTCTTTCCCCGACTGTGCGTGTTCGTACGTGTGTGTATGTGTGTATTTATTTCTCTCTTATTTACTTACTTATTTACTTTCTCCGTGTTTCTCTCCTTCTATTTTCTTCCGAAGGAAATAAGAAACAATGCATTGTCCTCCTCCACTTCTAACTATTGGCTAATCCTCTCTCTCTTTTCTCTTCGAAAAGACGAAAAAGAGAGAGAGAGAGAGAGAGAGAGAGAGAGAGAGAGAGAGAGAGAGAGATAGGATGAAAAGAGAAAAGGAGAATAATAGAAAAGGCAAGAGATATAATAGGAGTTAGAAAAGGTCGAGCAACTTTGATTTTGATTTTGCTCATCCTCGTCTATTACGATATACTTATCTCTTCCCGATCGCGATCGGGATAAGAATCGTCGATGATCAAAATATTCGTTGGTCTTTGCTCGTCATTATCTTCCAACAAATCCGACTAATTCCACCTCCCCCACCACCCTCGTCCCTATCCTCCCCACCCACCCCTGTACTTAGTCTTTATATAAGGACCCTTATCGTTCTTCGATGATGATAAGAGCAAAAAAAAAGAGAGAGACAGAGACAGACGAACAGACTGCCAGTGAGTGAGAGAGAGAGAGAGAGAGAGAGAGAGAGAGAGAGAATCGTTAACTTGAAAAATTGAGGATCTCTCCTTCAGCTTCGTCGAAATTTTATTTACGATAAATTTACCCCGGACGATACGACGAATGGGAAGGAGAGAAATGAAAAGAAAGAAAGAAAAAAAGAAACGAGAAGATCAAATCGCGCGTAGTTAGAAAATACGACTGTTCGGGGAAAAAGAGAAAATGAAGAAAGAATAAGAATAAGAATAAGAATAAGAGGAAGAAGAAAAAAAAGAAAAGGAATATTAACGATTATTTAAGAATCGTTTAAAGAAAGAGAAATCGTTTCGTTGTAAATTTCGACATATACATATATATATATATATATATATATATATATATATATATATATATATAAAATTTTTTCTTTCCTTCGCAAAAGTAATCGGTGATATACGATTTGATCTATTGTACGTGCGTATGTGTCTACGTATGTATGTATTTATGTATGTATTTATGTACGAACCTCGATAAACGCTCGGACGCGATCGATCGATCGATCGACTTGAGCGACCTTGCGAGCGTCCTCCTCACCGGAGGAAGAGACCCTCCTCCTCCTCCTCCTCCTCCTTTCGGAGCCCGATAACGCGACGATAACGACGAGGTGAACGACGAGGAAGCGACGCGAGACCGGCTTATAAGCTCACCACCTGTTTCCGCCGGCTGTTACCTTGACACCGTCGCGAGAGACTGCTCGGGAGGAGTATGTTCTCTCCGTCTTTCTTTCCTGATATGAAAGAGAGAGAGAGAGAGAGAGAGAGAGAGAGAAAGAGCGCGGGCGCGCACGCGCACGCACGCACGCACGACGCACGCACGTTGCTGCTCTCTTGTGCCTCGATCTCTTCCGATTCTAACCGATCGATCCCGATTACTATTCCGGCGGGTAAAGCGAAAATCGAGAAAAGGTTAACATTATTATTGATATTCTCGTGTCGACATAAATTATGCTAATTTAGCCCCTTTAAATTAGCATCTTTTTTTCTTCTTCTTTTTCTTTTTTTTTTCTCTTTTACTCATTTATTTGCCACAACTAAATGATGTGTGTGTGTGTATATATATGTATCGTGATTAAATAGGATTGATTGTCTAGATATATATATATATATATATATATATATATATATATATATGTATGTATGTATGATGTACGTGTATATATATATATATATATATATATATATATATATTAGGTCGTCAAGGATGAAATTTGTAGAAAAAAGGCAATTAGGCATTATTACCTACAAATTTCATTTCATCCTTGACGACCTAATATATATATATATATATATATATATATATATATATATATATATATATATATATATATATACAATTTTCGTCACGATGACTATCGGAGGAGGAGGAGAAGCAGGAGAAGGTGTAGAAGATAAAGCGAATCGAGAAAGTTATATTACTATTGATCTACGTATCGAATTTTGTTATACTTATTCATTCCTTTGAATTTATCTCCTTTTAAATTTACTTTGCACAACAATATATACACGCGCAAGCACATATATGTATTTATGTATGTATAGTATATACCTATTGAATTATTGAATAAAAAACATCGAAGCAAAAATGATGATCGATAGAAAGAAGTAGATTCTTTAAATTATTCAACGATCGATCTTGAATATATCCAACAAACGACCGGTTAGATATTTTCTCAAACGAGTTTAAACGAGTTGCAAGAACGAAGTACATATATGAAGTAACATGAAGTAAAAGCACTGTTCCAAAGTATTTATCCTTAATGATTCAATGTTATCGGTATTAGGGATTTAACGGGACATAAGCCGATAAGATTTTCCCTTCGTTTTAAAAGCTAATTATCCCGAGTATTTACAAGTCTAGTATCAGTCCGAGACACGTTTTATAAATGGACAAGGAGAAAGCTGTTCCGATAGCAATTTTACAGAGTAATAAGGCTTGTGGGGGCATTAATGACGTTTAATTTCTAAACAATTTAAAGGGAAAAAAAAAAACAAGAAAAGAAAAATGAATGACGAGGAAAGTAATGAAAGGGATAAACGAAAAAGAAATTGATTCCGTTTAACGATGAAACGAAAGAACGAACGAACGAAATGAACGACGGACAAAATTTTCTTCCGAACGACGTGATGAAATGAATGAACAAGAATTAAGAAAAAGAGAGAGAGAGAGAGAGAGAGAGAGAGAGAGAGAGAGAGAGAGAAAAAGTTGCCACTCGTGATTCTAAACGATTGATGGATGAATCGAACGAACAAAAGGAATTAACGTTCTGATCGAATGAACACACCAGCAATCGCCGACAAATAAAACGCCGCGCGAAGGCATTTCGATGGGAGTCGAACGTTCTTGAGAAAAATAATACAAAAAAAAAAAAATTAAAAAAAAAAAACAGAAAAAAAAATAAATAAGAATAAAGAAAAACCCAAATAAAACGGTACGACGAAGAAATTTGAGGGAGGGGTGGTGGGTAAGACCAATAAAAAAAAAAAAGGAAAAGGAAAGAAAGAGAAGAAGAACGAGAAAAAAAAAAGATGATGAAACGATCGAGTAATTAATTAATGAAAGGCTTACTTAACGGGGAAAACGAAAGGGACGAACAAAAAAAAAAAAGAAAAAAAAACAAAACAGGAAATAGAAGAGTAGAAGAAGAAAAAGAAGAAGAAGAAGAGTGTGGAAGCTTCCTCGTGATTCGAGGGCGTCGAATAGTGACCCCCCGAAGCGTCAGCTCGGCATCGCGTACACACGTAAAATTTTTTCGCGGCCAGAGAGACGCGAGCGTCCGACCCCGCGTCCTTTTCAAAGCCGACTGACGTCGATCGCCGGCTAAGCCGACCGACGGACCGACCGACCGAACGACCGACCGAACGACCGACCGAACGACCGACCGACCGGCACTTCACGAGGATTCACGATAGCGCCACTCCGATTGGGCAGTACGATCGGCGCGCCATATGCAACCGGTCAGCGGCATTACACGCCTTTCTACGACGTGGACATTGCCATCTTTATCATTTTCTTTTTTTCTTTCTTCTTTTTCATTATCTCTCTCTCTCTCTCTCTCTCTCTCTCTCTCTCTCTCTCTCTCTCTCTCTCTCTCTCTCTCTCTCTCTCTCTCTCTCTCTCTTTCTCTTTCTCGCTTGATTATTTCCTTGGTTTTTTTTAT
Organism: Dolichovespula sylvestris; assembly: GCA_918808275.2. Taxonomy (NCBI): domain Eukaryota; kingdom Metazoa; phylum Arthropoda; class Insecta; order Hymenoptera; family Vespidae; genus Dolichovespula; species Dolichovespula sylvestris. Next base: position 3,746,056 of record OU964976.1, read on the forward strand.
CGCTTATGAACTCGTCTCGTCAAGGAGCATTGATTATCGACGATCGTTTTCACTTTTTCAATTTTACGAACCACGCGATATATATATATATATGTGTGTGTGTATGTATATGTATATATATATATATACGTATGTTTCCTTTATATTCTTGACACTTTCGCATAGCAAATTGCGGTCATATTATCGCTGTAATAAAATTGAAAGGTACGCAATAGAGATAACGGTTAGTTTTATTCTTTCGGGCGAGGAAAAAGAAAAAGAGGAAAATGAAAAAGAAAAGAAAAAGACGTGCTGAACAATATTGATCATCGGTTAGATTTATCGGGATAATACGATTTATTTTACTCACGAATCGCGATTGTAAACTAAACGATGAATATATTATATATATATATATATATATATATATATATGCGCGTGTGTGTGTTTATGTATGCGGTTAAAGATTTTCGTGGAAAAACCAACGTACGGGAAAATATATGGGTTTATTTGCAAATAAGTAGGAAAATGATGCTTTACATTCGATAGGAAGAACGACTTGCATAATCGTAAATATATATATATATATATATATATATATATATATATATATATATATATATATATATATAAGTGCGGTTTATTCTTATCGACCGTGAGTAAGAGCCACCATAGATGTTCTAGCTTTACTAGTAAGTAAGCGAAAAGGAAAAGAAAATAGGATGAAGAAGAAGAAACAAAAAATAAAGAGAGAAAAGAGAAGGAAAAGAGGAAAAGACGAAAAAAGAAAAAAAGAAATATGTAACGACGCGGCGCTCGGATTATACACGTTGGATGGAGGGGGGGGGGAGGTATTCTCCATCGTCATAGCTCGTTAACGTTTTATGGATGATGGGCCTCCGTACATAATTAAAATGCAATTCCTAACTCATTGTCAAAGTCCGCGTGTGGTATCGCCAATTACCGTTGTCGTAACACGTTACGTATCGTTAAGAACGAACTAAATGTTTGAAGGTCATAACCCCCCTCGTCGATTTTATACAAATTTGACTATCGCACAAAAATTAATATTTTTCCGTTCGATCTCGTAATAATCCATCCGATCACACTTATTTCTGCACGTAATTATCACGATTGATCTTAGTTCAAAACAAAAAAAAAAAAAAAGAAAAAAAAAGCAAGAAACAGACAAAATTAATAGAACATCAATTTCGTTCTTTTCGTTTTTCTTTTTACTCTCTTTCTCTCTGTCTCTTTCTTTCTTTCTTTCTTTTCGTAACCACGAGAAAAACGATATTTCCTCTTGCCGTAATAAAAGATCGTAATTATTATGCGTCGCCTTTTCGGATTAATTCTCTTTACCTTTTGACACGACGTAGTAGTAGTAGTAGTAGTAGTAGTAGTAGTAGTAGTAGTAGTAGTAGTAGTAGTAGTAGTAGTAGTGGTAGGTCGATTTAGAGCTCCGGAATTCTTTCTCGAAAACTACTCGAAAAGAAAATAACGACAACTCCTCCTAGTAATATTCTTGTACCAATAACTTTGCCTCCATTAAAAGTGTTTACACGCTAATGGTATTATGAAATTGCTTCGATACGATCTAACGACATAATATTCATCGTACGTGCACGCTCGGTATTCAATCACCGGAACATCGACAAAATTATCTTTCGTAGGGAGAAAAAAATAATATAACAACATTCTTGATATAATCTATTTCGCTTAAATGTTTTGATCGTTCGCGAGTAAATAGAGACAGAGAGAGAGAGAGAGAGAGAGAGAGAGAGAGAGAGAAAAAAGTAATAATTAAAGATCACAACATCGGACCCGTTAACGCGGAATAGATGACGCGTCGATCATTTTCGCGCTTCCAGGATCGTAACTACGAGGGGGCGGGTGACGGCGCGACTGGCTACGGACAAAGGCACTAATACTTATTTTTTCTCTTACCAGATGGCGCCTCGATCGATATTATACCAGTTACGTATCAAGTGTACACGCTCGAGTGGCACCACCGTAACTCTATCGGATTTAAATATGGAGACTTAGTGTCCTCCTTTTTTTTTCTCTCTCTCACGATAAAAATAATAATCCCAACTTGTTACGATGACATATACATGCAATTAATTGAAATATCAGAATATAATCTGATAAAACATTTGTCGTATACACGACGTATATAAAAAGACACTAGATCCGGGGGCAAAATTATGTGGTGGTCTTTCTTATTCGTAACAAATACCGTAACCGTGTAGAATTTATATTTTAATATTTATACGAAATTCTTTTTATTTTAAATAAACAATCACGAAAGCGAAAGTGTGATCCGACCAATCTGTGATATATAATTCTTTTCTTTTTTTCTTCTTCTTCTTGACCGTAATGAAACTTTTTATGGGATCCCCGTTTTTGTAAATATATAACCTAAAAAAATAAAAATTAAAAAATAAAAAATAAATAAATATAAACAATGAAAAATGTTGCAAACACTTCGGGAACGTTCGCAAAAAAGGAAAAAGCTACTTGCACAAACGGTAAATAATACGATTGTTTGATTATCCCTCTGTATATATGTGCCCTTCGATTTTACATTCTTCAAAGCGTTCGCTGTTTTTTCTTTTCTTTTTTTTTTTTTTAGCTTGGAGTTTCCAGTGTAGATGAATTAAGACAAATTTTGGGTACCGACATCGACGATGTCCAGAAAAAAAAGGGAAAGCTATTATTTGAGAAATCGGAAAGCACCGTTAAAGATTTAAAGGATGATACGGTGCCTGCGGATGAAATTGTTTACAAGGATTCATCTACATTTCTAAAAGTAACTTATTAATTTATTTATTCGATCCTATTTAAATTGATTACTTTCACATATAAATTATTTCTATGATATTTCAGGGGACACAATCGTCCAATCCACATAACGATTATTGTCAACATTTTATTGACACTGGTCAAAGACCGCAAAATTTTATAAGAGATGTAGGATTAGCGGATAGATTTGAGGAATATCCTAAACTCAGAGAACTAATCAAGTTAAAGGATGATCTAATTGCGGACACTGCTACTCCACCGATGTATCTCAAAACTGATCTCCTTACTTACAATTTAAAAGAACTCAATTGTAAATTTGATGTTATTCTTATAGAACCGCCATTGGAAGAGTACCAAAGAACATGCGGTGCAACAAACGTACAGTTATGGAACTGGGATCAAGTTAATAAGAATTCTATTATCGTAAATCAATTATTCAAGCTTATCGATTTCTATAAAGATCTAAATTTTTTTTTCTCCCTCTCCCGCAGATAATGGAATTAGACATCGGTGAAGTAGCCGCCAATCGAAGTTTTGTATTTTTATGGTGTGGAAGTAGCGATGGTCTAGATATGGGACGTTTCTGTCTCCGAAAATGGGGTTTCAGACGTTGCGAAGACATTTGTTGGATTCGTACAAATATTAATAATCCTGGACACAGTAAGAACTTAGATAGTAAAGCTGTGCTTCAAAGAACTAAAGAGCATTGTTTAATGGGTATTAAGGGAACAGTGAGAAGATCTACAGACGGAGATTTTATTCACGCAAACGTTGACATCGACTTGATCATATCGGAAGAACCTGAATACGGATCCATTGAAAAACCAGTCGAAATATTTCATATAATTGAACATTTTTGCCTTGGTAGACGAAGGTAAAGTTCTGATAAGTTAATCATTATTTTGATGTTATTATTATTTTACATATTATTTTTACAGATTACATTTATTTGGACGTGACAGCACAATTAGACCGGGTTGGCTCACCGTTGGACCAGAATTAACAAATACAAATTTTAATGCCGATCTCTATACTGGTTATTTTTCTACCGGCCAAATAACCACAGGATGCACAGAACGTATAGAGGCTCTTAGACCAAAATCCCCACCACCTAAAGGCAAGGTTTCTGGACGAGGTAGAGGTGGTTTTAATCGTGGTAGGGGAAGAGGAAGATGAATAAATGTGTAAAACTTTTTTTTAACGAACTACAAAACATTTCAATTTGTAGTTTATGATATAAGAAATTGTACCTAAGTTGAATGTGATTTGTAAATTATATATGGAGTATTCATTTGTAATACTTACACGTGCATTTTAACTAATATTATCTTATATATGATCGTAGCTCTTGCTAAAATAAGTTTTTGCAAGACGAACAATACAATATTAATATCTTCTTTCCACTTTTTACAGTCGATAAGCTAAGTAAAAAAAAAAAAATAATTCCTCCATCTTATAACTTTGATTAACATTATATTTAGGAAAATTAGAAAATCATGTTTAAAGATTACAAACTCTCGTTGTTACAAAATATTTAGACGGTATGTTTTATGTGTATTTACATTAAATGAAAATATTATTTTATAAGTAATAATAATGTAATTATATAGAGATTATGAGATAATAATTTCTTTCAATTTGATGAATTTATTTAATGAATCACGAATAAAATTTTTACACGGGGATATATTTAATCTGGGATCATTCCACTGTGAAGTCTGATTTTTCAAAAAAAAAAAAAAATAAATAAAATAAATAAATAAAATAAAATAAAAAAAAGTTTAAGATAGACTTCTTTTTATAAATGTAATTTTAACGCAATATTAGAAGTGTGAATTTTTGTACTGTGTGATATAATATTAACGAACGTAATAAATATCATAGATTAGTTTTAATAAAGTAAGGTTTTTTTTTTTTTTTTTTTTTTTTTTTTTTTTTTTTTAAGATATAAATAAAATGGATCTCACGACTTAAGATTTCAAACATCAATCTTTATGTTATAAAAATAAAAGATCGTCTCGAAGTATTATTGCTTCCTTTCTTGCACAAATAATTACCATTAATAGTTGGTACATTGTGAAACAATAGCATCATAGCTGTTAATCATAATAATGTAGAGAATCGCAATATTCCTTTATATAATATTGTATTGTGTATTATATATAACTATTGAAATATATTTAAACATCATTTAAAGGTATATGTAAATACTGAAAATCATCTTATTAACAATTCTATAATGCTGAATAATAAATGTGTCATGACTTATCTTTAAATTTCATTTGACGATACGTTAGTATAAATTTAACACAATTCATATGTGATTGAGAATTAATATTTAAAGAAAAAAAAAAAAAAAAAAAAAAAAAAGAAAAAGAAAAAGGACAGAAGAAGAAAAGAAAAGAAAAAAGAAATTAAAAAAAAAGAAACGTTACAATCTTACAAATATGTTTATGAAGACGCAGTGTGTAAGTAATCAAAAAAGATTGCTTATATCTTAAGACGAGAATAATAAATGATTTACGATTGTGTGGTCTCGTATTCGTGATAATAAAAATAATATTATATTGTTCGGCTAAATTAATTCAATTATAGCCAATGTAACGATACAATTTTAATGAAATAAAAGATATATACGGGATGTTAGTATCTAATTATTTTTAAAAATTCCCCATTCTTTTTTTTTACAAAGAATCCTAGTATATTAATGAAATGTCTCCACGCATACATAAAATATAGCTAAGGTATATATATATGTATTCTAAAAATTTGTTAATTAATCATTTTCACACATATTTGAGATCAAGTCATCTAATTTGTACTCTGTAGGCTAAGTAGAACGTAAGGTCAATGTTATAAATATTATTTCTTAAAGTAGTCTCGTTTTAAAGTATGCAGACTTATACGTAATCGTATTGGTCCCAGTAAAGCTTTGGGTAACGAAAATTGTAATTGAAACAAAAAGAAAAAAAAAAAAAGAAAAATTTACAATAATAATAATAATAATTAAAAAAAAAAAATAAATAAAAAAAGAACAAACGCATTTTATTATTATGGCTTCGGTGTCCTAAGCTTATTATCCCTTTAAAAATGATAACGGTATAGATTTCATTACAAAATTCATTTTGTAGGCTTAATCTATATATAGGCAACAATGAACTTTTTAATTTCTCTCAAATCGATATTGCAAATGATGCAATGAAAAAAAAAAAAAAAAAAAAAAAATAAAAAAGAACAAATCATCATATCATCGTCATCGTCATCATCACCGATATTGTGCAGAATAAATTAAAATATATTCATTTATTGTACAGCATTAAAGTAGATATGATCAAATAATTTATTTACGATCGATCGTGCCAAAAGCTTCTCAAAGCTTGTATGGTAAAAGAATAAACGTGTGTTTGTGTGTTTGTGTTTATATATATATATATATATATATATATATATATATATATATATATATTCTTTTACACGACACTCTTCCCTATTAATTATAACAATGATAAAACGTACACAATATGTTTCTGTCTCTACGTAACAATAGTGTCATTAGATTCCACATATGTGGCCGTATAACAAGAAAAAAATATATCGAGTATTAAACATCGGGGAGATAAATTTTAAATGTAACTACGTAACTCTTACGTGCTGGACGTGTTACCTACCACATTTTAAATCTATGAAAAATATTATAAATATTGTAATACGAGGAAACGTTTATTCATTCTCTCTCTCAAAAAAAAAAAAAAAAGTATATATATATATATTTATAATTTTTCATCGGAATAATCCTTATATACCCCTCAAAAGATAAATTTTGAATGATTATTACGGTCGTCAATTATTATTATTTTTTTTCTTTATATATATATATGTATGTATATTACAAATAACGATGCATCCTAGTCCTCGATACAACAAACTACAACTGCATATATTCGTTTAACAATTTAGAGGCACACAGAGTTCTATCGGGCTAAGATGTAAGTCGATACACGATAAAATATTTGGAACGGATTTACCTCTCTTTCCCTTTTTTCTTTTTTTTTTTTTCTTTCATATATATATATATATATATATATATATATATATATATATATATATAACTTAATGGAGAAACGTAATTGCAAAAGTTATATTAAATAATGCATAAGTCTGGCAATTGCATATAACAACTAATAATTGTTTATCAAAATACGATTTTCGCGCGCTAATAATTTTGCCCATGCTAACTCACACTATGGCAAGAAAGAATATGTATTCTTCTTTATATTTTATTAATATATATTTATATATGTATGTGTGTGTGTGTGTGTGTGTGTGTGTGTGTCTGCAAAAGATGCTAGAAAAATGTTCACGTTGAAAAAAGGAAAAAACAAAAAAAAAGAAGAAGAAGAAGTAGAAATAGACGAAAAAAGAAACGAAATAGAAACGAGAAGACAATGCGATGTCAACAGATGATCGATTCGAATGAACGAGAATATTAGATTAATATTTGAGACGTTAAGATATCGATATTTGGCAACTATTCTCTCATTGTCGTAACATTAATATATATATATAAAATACACGTCGTGTATTTAAAAAATTGACTGAATTATTTTTTGTTTTTTTTTTTTGTTTTTTTTTTTTCTAAAAAAAGAAAACCGAAACTGCATTAAATATTAAACTTCTGAATATTCCATAGTCCTTCCTTAAAAAAAAAAAAAAAAAAAAAAAAAAAAAAAAAAATTCGCGAGAAGAAAAAAGAGAAGAAAAAAAGAAACATCAAATACGGTCAGTCTAATCGAAAATGCAAGACGACGTATAATTGATTGAGAAAAAAAAAAAAGAATTTGTTGTCGCGGAATAACCGTTTTTTTTTCCCTATTTAACTAATACAATCGTTATGTCGTCGTAATTCGATTGAATGTCTTTCAAACAATGCGTTCCGACTTACCACGGGGCAATCAACGAGCGCATACGCGCTCTATTATCATTTTATCATCATCATCATCATCATTATTATTAATATTAATATTACTTTTATTATTATTATTATTATTATTATTATTATTATTATTATTATTATTATTATTATTATTGATTATTACTATTATTATTTTATTGTGTGTCTCTCTCTATTTTTTGTTTTTCCAAATCTATTTTGTTGTCCCTATTATCTTAGTTATACACGCGACACCGTATATATACCTGATGTTATTTCAAAGAACGAAAAAATATTATTGAGTGTAATATAAATTAAATATTTGTTACCTATGAAGTTAATTAAAAGGAAGAAAAGAAATAAGAAGAAGAAGAAGTAGTAGTAGTAGTAGTAGTAGTAGTAGTAGCAGTAGTAGTAGTAGTAGTAGTAGTAGTAATAGTAGTAGTAGTAGTAGTAGTAGTAGTTGTAGTTGTAGTTGTAGTAGTAGTAGTAGTAGTAGTAGTAATAGTAGTAGTAGTAGTAGTAGTAGTAGTAGTAGTAGTAGTAGTAGTAATAGTAGTAGTAGTAATAATAGTAGTAGTAGTAGTAGTAGTAGAAAAAAAAGAAAAGAAAAGAAAATTGATAAAGCTTGAGCTTGTACCAACAATTACAGGGGATGCGGGTATGCATGCGTAGCGAATGGCAGGCAGGTTACGATGGTCGATCGATCGAGATCTATCGATCAGATTCATAATCAAGCGATGTCTTGGCAGTCAGAGGATGATCGTCTGAGAAGGAGTTTAGCTCTGAATGGCCCGCCATCAGTCAAGTCGCATAATTTTCACACATACGTCGACTCCCCTGTAAGCAGACCAAGCGTCAGTCGCGAGCGAAAAAAAAATAATTATTGTTATTATTATTATTATTATTATTATTATTATTATTATTATTATTATTACTATTACTATTATTACTATTACTATCACTATTATTATTATTATTATTAATAATATTAATATTAATATTCTTTGTCTTGCTTTACAAACAAGTGTACAATGGTATGTAGTAGTCTGATTCGTAGGATAAGATCGCGAATAAAAACGCGCGTGTGTTTATGTATGTATGAGTCGTGTGTGTGTGTGTGTGTGTGTGTGTATTTGAATCAACTATAATTATGCGTGTACGCGTGTATATATGTATGTGTATGCGATTAAAAAGATTAGAAAAGAAATGATGTTAAAAGGGAAAAAGAAAAACTTTGATTGATGTCGACGCCTAAATAATACATTCGCTGTTCGTCGATGAAAATATTACAAAAGAATTCAATTAAATCGCACTGCGAACGATGGAATCTGAATGATCAAATTAATTTCGGTAATATATATACATACATATATAAAAAAAAATTTCTATACATAACTGTCATTTACATGGTACGAATTATATTGCGCGTAATGCGATGTTGTCTGGAAAAAAGAACTTTATTAAAAAAAAAAGGAACAAAAAAAAAAGAAAAATCATAAAATATAAATCATTTGATTAATGTTAATACACATGTCCCCTGGAGGAAATCGAATCTATGTGTACACATACATACACTCTCATAGACGCATATGTATGTGTGTGTGTGCGCACGCGCGTGTAATGTAACGTAATGAAAAACAGAAAAATCTTGTTTGGAAACGATTTATGTCAAATAAGAGACGGTTAAATAAATGAAATGTGTATGTACTTATTTATATGCGAAACGTGCAATGTAATTGTTAATTGTAAATTACATATTTTGAAAAGTAGTCGTGTCATACCTCCTGATAGAAGTTTAATATTTCTTTTTTTGTTTTTGTTTTTGTTTTTCAGATGGACAGGAGAATAGTAGCAGTAGCAGTAGCAGTAGCAGTAGTAGTAGTAGTAGTAGTAGTAGTAGTAGTAGTGGTAGTAGTAGTAGTAGTAGTAGTAGTAGGAGTAGCAGTAAGGTAAAGCTTCGAGAGTCGTGTACGAAGATAGAATATTATAAATTAGAAATGGAAGAAGAAAAATTATTACGTGTTTCTCGTTTATATTTTAAAACAGATCTTGCATGAATTATATAAAAGTGGGCCGTCGTAATGAACGTAACTTATAAAACTGTTTTACTTATATGATCACTATATAGCGAAGGAAAAAACGTTTCTCGTGAATGCGTATGCATTAACTTATACAAAGAGCAGTATCTCATTCGTAATTTCCTTCTATTTGTTCTTCATTTTTTTTCTCTTGTTTGCTTTTTTTCCTTCTCTCTCTCTTTCTCTCTCTCTCTCTCTCATTTGGGTATAAACCTTATCTTCTTCTCTTCCGCTTATTATTCATTATTTTCTCTCTCTCTCCCTCTCTCTCTCGCTCGCTCTCTATTTTAATATTCATATTTTTCTTTTCCCTTTTTATTATTTTTCAAATCAAGTTTCTGATCTTCCCCCCTCTTTCTCTCTCTCTCTCTCATCCCTTCGAGATTGATCGTACGTTACGATATAAAACGAGGTATCGCAAAGAGTGACAATCCAGCTTTTTGTTTGAGAAACGGACGATTCGATAATAATAATAATAATAATAATAATAATAATAATAATAATAATAATAATAATAATAATAAAGAAAAAAAAAGGAGAGAAAAAAGAAAAATCAGGATCAAAGCGATAAAAGATCATTCCACTTGCGTTCTATTGCCCGTCAATGAACGATATGAGACGATCTAATAATAAACAATACGCGATACGCGTGTATGTACAAGAGAGACCAACTATGATACACGGTATCGTTTGTCCTTGTCATACCTCATTTTTTGACACTTCATTTCTCTCTCTCTCTCTCTCACACTCTGTCTCTAAGCAATTCGCGCACAACATGCTCTCATATTTCTTGTTTTTTTTTCTTTCACTTTGCACACTTTATACAGAACGCAAGGAAAGTATTATTCTTTCCTTTTTCTCTCTCTTTCTATTTTTGTTTCTTGTATTCCAATACAAACATGTACATTCCTTACGCAAACTTCATAGGTAACATTTATTATTTTCTTTTGCGTTGATCGAAACGTACGTCGTGCATTTGTAAGAATTTATTTTTAATCTATATCAACACTGAGGTACTTATTTTTTTTTCTTTTGTTTTGTTCATTTTTTTTTTAAATTAATATTATTATTATTATTATTATTATTATTATTATTATTGTTATTATTATTATTTAATGCAAAAAGAAAAAAAAATTTCTCTCTCTATCTATCTCTATCTCACGCACGCACACACACGCATACACACGTACGTACATACGGAACGCAATTCTCTTCCCCCTTTTTTTTTTTTCTTTTCAACCCTTCCGTATTAATCGTTCACGTTTCCATCCTGATGTTCGTGTTAATCAACGAAAAATATATACGTCGCACGTCATTTAAAATACAAATTTTAATTTTAGGTATTGGACAAGAAGGTACAAATTCTCGCTAATGTACTTTCAATAAAAAAAAAAATATATATATATATATATATATATATATATATATATATATATATATATATATATATATATGTAAAACGATGCGCATTTGTATTCATGTAATTGAAGGAAAAGGAATGAAATTCTTATTTTTTTTTCTTTTTTTGTTTTCGACGATTCGTACATCACATAGTCGTAAAACAATATCCCGTACACGCAAATTATTAATTATGTTCTTATTCAAGTCAATTTGAATCGGATCGATCTCTTTAGCACGTCCTTTGTAAATACGATCAAAACGTGTTCAATTTCAATTAAGATTACCATCGTAACAATTATCGTGAAGATCGATTATAAAATAATAAAAAAAAATTAAATAAATAAAAGAGAAAAACAAAAAATTAAATCTATGAAAAATCGTGTTTGTTTAAAGAAGAAAAAAAAAAGAAGTATCACGTGCACAAGATAACGATCGATTTACCAGTTGACGTCGAATTTACAATCTTATCTTTCCTCTCTCACTCTTTCTCTCTTTCTCTCTCTCTCTCTCTCTCTCTCTCTCTCTCTCTCTCTCTCTCTCTCTTTCCGTTAAGAATAATTAAACACGTCAGTAGCGTAATTGGACAAAGTACTCTTTTCCCCCTCTTTCGGTCTCTCTCTCTCTCTCTCTCTCAATATTCCTCTTACTACCAAAAATAAGAACTTTGTACTACAATTCTTAGTCGAGCTTACTGTTATCTATTGTTAGCCCTATTTTATATAAAGGAAGATATAAAATATTTCCATTAACATCTCGGGCAATGAAATTTACCTAATCAGATATATCACAACGGTAATCACTAATTATGTAAGCATCGCTAATCAAAAATGATAAAGTGTCCGTTTTACACAATCGTTTCTTTATTTTCTTTTTCTCTTTCTCTTTCTCTCTCTCTCTCTCTCACACACACGCGCGCACACACACACACACACACGTGCCATCATTTTTTCCTTGCATTTCTCTCTCTGTCTCTCTTTCTATTATGGCATAAACAAAGTGTCCCATTTGTTATCTATTTGTATCATTATGAAACAATGAAGTATCTCTCTTTTTTTTTTTTTTTAATCAGTCCGTGTCGTTTTTCGATTAATAAACAATACAGGGTGACCCTCATTTTTCTTCTTTCTTTTCTTTTTCTTTTTTTGGTTTTTCTTTTCCTTCAAACGAATCGTCTCGAATGATCTCCGTTGGATTTTTTGTTTTCCTAGGTTTTTCGCTTGCATCATCATCATCATCATCATCATCATCATCATCATCATCATCATCATCATTATTATTTTTCGACTGTACGCGCGTTACAATGGAATTTGTATAATTGCCAATTTTTTTTCTTTTTCTTTTCTTTCGTGTTCGTGCTTTCTTCCTTCATCTTCCAATTTTTATTTACGTACGCTACTCTCGCGTGGAACGACGGATTAGGAACCATGGCGCGATACTTTTCTATTTCTCAAAACCTTGAAAAACAGTTCCAAGCTTTGAACGCGAACGACTGCATATTTTATCATCGATCGGGGAAGAATGTTTGGAAAATAAAAAAAGAAAGAAAAAAAAAAAAAAAAGAAAACACGAAGCAGAACTTATCGAAGGCAAGAAAATGTCGTAGTTTCAAGTGGACTACGTGCTAAAGGTGTGATCAAATAAATCACAAGCATATGTATATAATGTTGTGTGCTTATGTGTTTTTTTTTTTTTTTTTTAATGTATATACGTGTGTCCGTTAATCACGTAGGACGGCGTCGAGACTCTTGTTCTGCGCATTCAATAAATTATTATTATTATTATTATTATTATTATTTTTATTGTTTTTCTTTTTTTTATTATTTCGTTCTCCTTTTCTCCCCCCCCTCTCTCTCTCTCTCACTCTCATTCTCATTCTCATTCTCACGTTAATATAGTTCGCGAATTAACAACCAAACATTATTATAATAACATCGCAATTATACAAGTACGTTTCGTTCATTCGAAGTTTTTTTTTTTTCATTTCCACGAGGATGAAAATTATATTTCATGAATTTTTTCTTCTCCTTCTTCTTCTCCCTCTTCTTCTCCTTCTTCTTCTATTTTATTTCTTCTCTTTCTCTCTTTCTCTGCTTTTCTTTTTTTTATTCTTCATTTGTACGTTTTATTAATCGAAAAATCAACAACTATGTACCTCATCGAACATGTTCGCCTGCGAACAAGTACAATTGTATTGAAGATCGTTTCTTAGCAGTCCTCCCTTCTCCCTCTCTTACTCTTTACATATATACAATATATATATATATATATATATATATATATATATATATATATGTATGTATGTATATAAACTAGATAGATTTAAATGAGGCACGATGTAAATACCTTACAATCTTAATATGCTGTCGTATTAAAAGGCTCACAGTAAATGAATTTCCGGCTTCGTAGAAGACGAAAAGGAAGATTTTTTTAACGAAATAACAAATTAAGAAGGAGAAAAGATAACGATAAAGATAAAGGCAAAAAAAATGAATAGAAAAGAAAAGGAAAGAAAGAAGAAAAGTAACAAAAAATATTTTTAAGATCGTGACAGACAACGTGATAAATGCAAAACGAAGATTGCGATACAGTGGTGCGAACAAGTATTGAATGAACAAGTTCGTGAATATTGAGGATAAATGTATATAAGCTCTCTCTCTCTCTCTCTATATATATATATATATATATATATATATATATATATATATGTATATATATATAATTTATTTTCTATATTATTTACACTCTAATAAGCTGTTTAGATTCTTCATATTCCTCGGAAATGAAGATCCTATGTATTTCTATTTTGTTTTTGTTTTTTCTTTCTTTCTTTCTTTCATGCACATCCTTCTAACACCGCATGCCGAAATTATATTAAAATATTAAGCGGTTAAGTCTCATCGAAATTTTTATTCTCGATTAAAATAAAATGACGATGAGAGAGAAAATATATATATATATATATATATTATACGTACGAAACGACGACGACGTTAAATCGCATCGGCTTTTTTTTCGATATTTGTGACTTAGTACAAAAATATACGTATATTTTAGCCGATCACAAAATTGAACGTTTGCGATATTAACGAAGAGAAAGAAAAAAAAAAGAAAATAATAAATAAATAAATAAATAAAAATTAGAAGAATAATCGACGTTAAACTTTCTAATTCATAGACGTATTAAAAAGTTCGCAGAAGAGAAATATATATATATATATATATATATATATATATATATATATATATTTCATATCGAATTAGGAGACGATGAAAATTTTGACGAAAACGTGATGGGCGGAGCGGTGAAGGGGGGGTGGGGGCAGGGGTGGGGAGGAGATCAATAGGATCATTTGTAAAAATTATTTTCGAGTCGAGATATTTTATCGGTACAGCCCATTCATTTCTTGACGCGCATTATTGACTTACGATATTTATCCCTTATTTAAGAAAATAGTCTTGTTCTATACAGCATTATTTTCTTCACTTCAATCAGTCCATTTATAGTTTACACCATAATACGTGCTTTCTCACTAAAGTACAGCAGCTTCACGTGTTATTTTTGTTTTCGCTTTTTTTCTTTTTTCTTCTTCGGCAATTGCGATCGATGCCTCTCTCTCTCTTTCTCTCTCTCTCTCGTTCTTGTCATTGCCACAAATTCGAAAAGTCTTTCGTACGCTATAATATCGTAAGAAAATCGTCGATTTACAATATTGATATGCGACAAATAAAAAGGGAACAAAAATACGCATTAATTTCATCCACGATTATTTTCAAAGTTATAATACAATTTTATAAGAGATTGCTCTGCCCAGTAAAAGAAAGAAAATAAAAAAGGAAGAAAGAAAGAAAAGGAAGAAATAAAGTGAAATGAAAGAAAATAAGATAAATATAAAAATCTTTCGATGTATGCATTCGCGTTAAACTTTCAATTATGTATAATACGCGAACACGCAACGTCGTATATAAACCACTCCCCAGCCCCCTACTATTTTTTTTACGACTTCCATTTCTTTGTTAAATATTATTTCGAAAAGACGATTTGTCGATGGGTGCCCGAAGATGAGAATTTTATTCTCGCATTCCTTTTCATTTCCTTTTCTTTCGTAACTGAAACAATCCCGATAAAGATATATATATATATATATATATATATATATATATATATATATATATATATATGTATGTAACGTTGCTGCTTTGTACATAGGAAATATACAAGTATGATTTAATTTTTGATTTAACACTAACCGCTACTAGAGATATTTCTCTTGGATTGACTACTGCGTCCACTTAACAACAACCACTCGTCGTGACGGGCACTTAAATTAATTCGTTAATCACGTAAAAGTTTTTATTCCTATTGCCAATGTCCAAAAAATGATCCACAATCTCTCGTTACAAAGTGACGGCTCGTTATTAAATAAATAAATTAAAGGAGAAAAAAAATAATAATACAGAAAAAACAAATATATATATATATATATATATATATATATATATATATATATATATATATATATATATAAAAGAAGAAGAAGAAGAAGAAATATCTTCCGAACAAATTTCACATTATTAAAACCCTTAAACGTAAAACACAAATATGGCAGAGACCTATCAGCTCATTTACTTTGTACATTTAATGATGTTTTCTTTTTTTTTTTCCTGATAACTAAAGATAACATTGACACGATAGTTGAAAGATGAATAAGGGTGATGTGCGATGTGCTCACAAAAGATCTATCATCCCTCCATCAGATAGTAGACGATACCGGCCAACGCGTTGATCCATGTCCACTATGGGCGAACAGACATATAGATACAATCAGTCAGTCACTATCTACGGTTATTCTGACATCGTATTATTATTATTATTATTATTATTATTATTATTATTATTATTATTATTATTATTATTATTATTATTAT
>OU964976.1:3764677-3829677 GCA_918808275.2 Dolichovespula sylvestris
AAACATACTATGTCATTTTTATGTAGATAAATTATGTGTGATATAAATTAGTATATAATGAAAAATAATTTCCTGCAAATAATAGCTTTTAAATAGAGGACGTTTATAAAAGAAGAAAATAGATACAAATATAAAAAAAAAAAAAAAATAATATACACTTATATATCAAAACTGAAAAATCAATATTACAATAAATTCATGCAAACAACATTTTAGAAACATGCTTCTAGAATCAAATTCCAATTATTTCCAACCATAAATAATGACCCTAAAGCCAGACTTTATTCTGCTTATCATCAATTTGTAGTACTTAAACATCATTGCTCGCTTTTCAACAGTAAACTAAGCTAAAATTGTGTATGATCTTTGTATATATTAAAAAGAGAAATATATATATAAACGGTAGAAAGACGATTTTAATTCATGTGCAGTATTCCTCGTTGATAAACTAATTTCTGATTGTTTTCTATAATCTGAATTCTGTTAGGTCCCTTATAAACTGATTTTTCAACTTTTGCTTAAAGTAAGTAAGCACCAGCCTAACTGAAAATTACTAATTTAATAATATAATTTAGATTCATACAATTCAAAATAAGAATTAAATTTTCCCTGTTCTCACTTTGCAGACAGGCACACAGTTTTAATATTAATAATCGCAAATTTGAACACGTATAAAATATCAATTTTAAGACCGCTCTTTAAAACTGTATATTTTATAGTATTTATAAATACTCACGTATCTTACCGATACGCGCTGTTCAATATTTGTGATAGAGATTATCTTTTGATAACACCGATTATATCTCTATAACTAAATAATAAAATGTGCAATGAAGATACTTATTATTTTTATATTAGCATATTTTTATCAGGTATCTTTTAAATATTTCCAAATATAAATCTTTACGGCTATCTTCAACTCAATTATCGAAATGTAGTGTATTTTTTACATGAAATATAGATTTTTTTTCTTTTTCGTTTTTATTATTAAATAAAATGTATTTTGATGCTAAATTAATGTTTGGTTGTATAGGAAATATCAAGGGGGGAAAAGAAAAGTTTAAACATTGCACAGCCTAATGATTAGTGTTTAGAAAAATTTTCTTTAAAAGATAAAAATAGAAAAAAAAAAGAAGAAAAATAAAACAGAAGAAATCTCTTGATACATATATCATTGTCAATATTATTTTACAAACTCTTATTATAATTATTTGTAGCAGTCTATACACAAATCGACTTTGGTATTTCCAAAGTACTAATCATCACTATAATGTTTATATATATATATATATATATATATATATATATATATATATATATGTGTGTGTGTGTATGTATATATATATAGTATCAAGATACACTCTCTACTTTTAATAGAAATAGAAATCTAAATTTGACAAGTGTTCTTATGCCTGAGCAGCAGATATAGACATCTTATGTTATAAACTAATAAAATCAGTAATGTTTGTAATTCTACTATATGCTCGTATAGCTAGAAATTCAACGAACATATTTGATGATTGAAATGTACTATATCGTATATTAATATGTCACATGGAAGTTACATACTTGCTTAGAAGCAATGACTACCACATTGAAAATTTACTATTTACAATAAATCCTATTTGATAATTCCACAATAAGCAATTTTATAAAGTTGTTCAAAATAAATTGGATTAAACACTTAATACTGTAGAAACAGATAGAATAATCAATAAGAGGATCAATTAAAAATAGATTCTTAATTACTTATCAATAGTTGTTAATAATCCCCAATACCCAAAGAAGGCAAGGAGTTGCTGTAATACATGCAAATAATATAATAGTGCAAGAAGAACTTCTAACTTTGTGCTGTGGTAAGATTTGTATGCTTTTAATATGTACCATACTCTTTGCATGAGAAAATAGAAAATAGAAAAAAAAAAAAAAGAAGAAAAAGATAAATTACGTCTGTAAATATTGTTGTGTTCCACTTTTATAAATACGTATTGGCACAATTTCATTATTGTAACAAAAAATAATAAAGATTATCCAATGTAAAATTTTTGTTTGTATTTCTCCCATTACAATTAACCAAGAGATTTCTCATTATTCTATTTGCAAGATTAATAAAATGACTAATTTTTTCAATTAAAGATTGATACACTTTGACAATATTCATTCTAACTGAGAAAAAAAAGCATATGTCATAAAAAACGGGATTGCAAGAATTTCCAACCATGATCAAAATAAAAAAGAATCCTTATGCATTTTTGGTAGATGCTTTACCACATTTCATGCTGAAATAGTGCGGAAAAGTCAAATAATAAATGTCTTTAGATTGTACTCTCTTATCAAGCAATAGTGTGTGTGTGTGTGAGTGCGTGTGTGTAAAATAGAGTATGTGTATGCATGTGTGTATACTATTATACATACATACATGCATATATATATATATATATGCATGCATGTATGTATGTATGTACGTATGTATAAACACACACACTAGAAATCTTTTGAAACTTAAAAAAACTGAAGTTACATAAATCTGCAAAGTTTAATGCCAGTTGAAAGAACTCAGTTTCTAAGAGTTTCCAAGATCAACGAATTCTCGGCTATGTATCTAACGTGGATGAACGAACAAATGTTGAAGAACGTTTTACACTAGCCGTGCTTTGCCTAGGGCTATTCCTACTTTTATCTCCACGTGAGAGTAAACCCTTAGCTGTTTCTCTGAGACTAGTTCTTTGGTGGGTATTAACGTGTGTATGGCTACTGCTGTGTGTAAGATTGTGGTGATTCACCACCAGAGATGCAGAAGACTCACCAGATTCCCAACCATCTTCATCTCCCGTTGTATCGCATTCACTGCTATCCGCTTCACTGGATTCACTGGGCGTTTCCTGACCGCCCATTCCTATTTGTACACCCTCTCCCAACCTATTCGTTGTCGCTGGCACAGCCGGCGAATTACTTCCACCAACTCGGTGCATAAATAAACTAACCTGAAATTAATAAATAATTATTGCGAGATATAAATTTAAAATGGAAATGTTATTATTGGCCTACGGGATAATCGACGTATCATCACAACGTTAACTTACTTTAAAATCTGCACTGTAGATTTTGTGATGTTTGTCTTTATGTGCGTCGTCTAAACCCCACTTGTCTATGCTCAAAACAAGAGTAGGTGGCATGGGTCCAAGGCTAGCTAGAGATCCTGTTCGGGGTTTTACATGTGACATAACCATCGGTAATTCCATGGCTGTACCGTCGCAACTCAATGCCCTCGTCGATCGTTCAACCGGTAATTCCCCGTTATCGTATTCGGATGAAACATGATCACGTACAAAAAATGTATTAAACCAAAAGTGGAACAGCTTTTCCTAAGAACAATAGAATTTTAATATTCAAATCGATTGAGGCGCGCAAAGAAATATTTTCTTTTGTTTCATTTATATATATATATATATATAGAACATCACGGTCATATACCTTTCTCTTCATTTTTGGCCTGTTATAGAAGTCCACACGAATATCACCCGTTAGAGCCACATTATGTTTTAATGGAATACAAATAGAATGCATTCCTTTTCGTACCTCATGAACTTCCGAACTAAATACCTTCTTATTTGATTCGGATATTACAAAATGCAGATCTAAAATATAGATTATAAATTATTGTATATTGTTTCATTTTAACATTTAAACGGGATAAAACGTTTAATTATTGATTTCTTCTTACAGCCTTGGCCCCCGTTAAAAATGGGAACTGGATCCAATTGAATTTTCCGTAGAATTAATGTAATTGGCTGGTAATTTAAACCCTCTTGAACGAGAGTAGCATAATAACCCACGTACCTCCTTTGGGAAGGTATTGTTACTCCTTTCCTAATTGCAAAATGTTATGTTATATACTATTATTATATAGGAATAATAATAATAATATTAGAGTGTAGCGAAGCGGTCAGTAAAGAACCTACCTATCGTGTGTTCTTTTGGTACCATAATAGTTAAGAGCTTCTGTGGCAGTGGGGAACTGTTTGCTGTGAAGAAGGTAGCAACATACCATAACACCAGTTCGTCCTTTACCTGCTTTACAATGAACTACCGCTACATTTTCTTTATCCGAAGAAAGCCACATTTGTACATCTTCGCAAAATGGCTTAATTTGTTCCAACCTTGGTGGATTATGATCATCGAATGCATACGTAGCGACTCTTTGCTTAAACTTGTTAAAATCGTAGGACCTCTCGGAACACCTGGTAAGATAAAGATAGAGATAGAGATAGAGATAAAGAGAGAAATATATAAGAATTATTATAGATACAAAAGTAATATAGAATTAAGTAAATTAAAAAAAAAAGAGAGATAAAAAGAAAATGATATTTACAGGTTATAAATTTTGTAATGATCCTTATGTTTAGATTCTAGCAGTTTGACAACATCATCAATATGATTTCTGTATACTCCTTCCAACTTTTCAGCAGGAAATCCCATAGCTATTAAATTGTCTCGTATATCTATTTATTTAGAATGTAGTTAAGGAATACATAATAATGCATGTTATACCTGTATACAATGGATATTTATAAATGAACAGTTTGGATAATAAATTGAAAAGGTTACATGTGAGATCAAGATCAAAGCCGTCTTCTTTGAAACGTTTACGACGTTTACTGACAAGCCCCTTTATGGGGTTAGTCATTTTCATATTACTAATAGTATTGGCCATACTCGGCTGGTTTTGCTCCACCTCTCCAATATTAATTACAACTAGTCCAATCTCCAATTTTTCCTCTGCAGCCTCTTCTTGTGCTTTGTAATTTTCAAAAACCTTTTTGACCTGTTTAATCAAATAAATCTAATTAAAATATTTTATAATTTATATTGTAACTTAAATTTCACAGAAAAAAGAAATATAAAAATCTACCTGTGGCTTGTGAGCTGAGGCGTCACATAAGCCCAGTTCTGGTCCTCTTTGTTCCTCCAGACAAACATGGAGGGGAGTTACAGACGCCGAAATGTGCTCAGAGATCTTACTGTTCAACCTGCTGCTAGTAGGTCTCCTGCAGGAAAAGCATATACCCATCAATTCCCAGAGCATGTGTCCCTTTTATTATCCATTTCATGGAGACTTTTTATCTTTCTTCCATAACGTTTGATAACTCTGTCACAATCTGGTTGTAACGCCACTATATATAACCACCACCGCAGCCACCACCAACACCATCACCATCACCAGCAGCAGCAGCAGCAACTTGACACAAGTATCGAAATGTCAGCTTACACAAAATTAGAGCTTTGTTTCAAGGAATCACATTGCGCGCGCACACACACACACACACACACGCACAAAACATTAGCAAACTCAGCTCTCTTTATGCTCTTATTCAGAAAACATAAAGATCTCATAAAGACCGCTGGATTTATGGTTCTTGAACAAAGGACCAAGACTTAGTGTTCAAAATATCTCCCTTACATTCTCATTTAGTTATTACCACCGAATGCTGACAAGAATGATCATCACCAATACTGGACAAACACCCAGAGAAATTTGATAATTTTCCTTCAGAATGATCAATCGAATAGATACTAAAGAAACTTTCTGTCTGTACGATACGGATACAAATCTCTCTACAAGAAGTTCATATAGCGAGGAGGATCACCTTTAATGCATACGTAACATTAAAATAAGGAAAGCTGTCCTCGATACTGGACATGAAATGGTCGATCAATAAAGCTCATTAGAAAATGATTGGAGATCAGAATCGTTCCTGCGCGTTAGAATAGCTTGGTAACTATGTAGGAAAAAAAATTGTGGTGTTAAGAAAGGGGGAGGGGGGGGAAAGAAAAAAAAGGAAGCTAGAATCACAATCGCACGATCGACTTTACATATCGGGGAGATGCAAAAAGAAAATATCGATGTTATACGATAAAGAATAAAAATTAACGTATAATTACGAAAATGCAAAAGAGGAGCCCGATCTCGGTGTCTTAGATTCACTCACACTTGCTCTCTCTCTCTCTCTCTCTCTCTCTCTCTCTCTCTCTCTCTCTCTCTCTCTCTGTCTCTCTTTCTCTCTCTCTCACACCAATTTCAGGTTCCCAGCGAGATCTCGAAAGAACGCGCTCAGCAGCGAGAAAAACCGTGACGACGAGCGGAGAAGAACGAAAGGTTAGGTTAAGCACCATTTGCAATGCCGGAGAGAGCCTCTTCGACGCACGATACGTTTCTTTTTTTTTTTTTTTCTTTTTTCTTTTTCACGCCAGTTTCACTGGCACATCGTTCGGTCTTATTTCGTCTTCACGATTAAGAGAAGCGGTACTATTTCACATATTGCTCGCATAGAATTTAACTAACTTCTCGCGAGAGACACACGATTCTCGTATCGAAAGATCCTCGATCTTTCGTGCTCGTTGAAAAACCGGCCAGAAACGTTCGAACCATGTTCATCGATATCCACTTCTCTCTCTCTCTCCCCTCTCCTTTTCACTCTCTCGCTCTTTCTTTCTCTCTCTCTCTCTCTCTCTCTCTCTCTCTCTCTCTCTCACACACGCACGCACACACACACACTCTCCGTCCGTCCGTTCTCCTACGCGAGATCACGGCGTGTCCTGCGACGATATAACGCAGCAGACCTCTAATTCGAGAATTGATATCCTCGACGAGAGTCACCTCGTCCTCCTGCGTCTCGAGAAGGAGCAGCAACAACGGCAAAGTATAGAAGATAATAAAAAAGAAAAAAAAAAGAACGATCGAACGCACGCGTCCTCTCGTAGCACTTGCGCGCCCGCACGAATTCACTGTCGTCCCACGTTTTCCCAGCACGGTCGTGTCATCGTGTCAGAATCGGAACACTTGCTCGTCGTACTCTCTACGTACGACACACGACGCTTACTCGCGTCCAAGAGAAGGCGCACACGCACACACACACACATACACACACGTATTCATTTCACGCGTACACACACACGTATACACAACGCACACTCGCGCGGATTCGTGCGTGTTGGTTCGCGCGCGGCGGCTGCGCACAGTATATATACATACACATACATACGCACCGACGCGACGTCGATGTACGGTGGTATGGTGATGTGGTGGTGGTGGTGGTGGTGGTTGATGGTGTAGTGACGATGGTTTACTACCGCGAGTGACACACGTATATTACACACACATATACACACATACATACGTGTATCTCTCGTAGTAGATAGGGCGCAAGAATACACACGTTTTCTCGGTTCATCTACGACGTTAAGAAGGTGCGAGAGACACCAATGCACTCGTGTCAACGTACGTGAGTGAGCGCTCTCCTTCACACGCACGTATATACACCGAATATAGCGGGATTCGCGATGAGAGGGGACACGCACGCGTACGCAGCAGCCAACCGCGCACACGCGCGCTTGCCGGGGAAGGGAGACAGATATATATATGTGTATATATATATATATATACATATATATCACCTATATGATGTGTATATATCTCTACATATATATGTATGCACAAACATATATATATACATATATATATATATATGATGATGATATAGATAGAAAGAAAGAAAAAGACAGTAGACGCACACACTCACCAACAACGCATCGGAGCGTGCACACCGTGCAGGTGTGTTGCAGCGCACGGCTGTCCGTCCACTTTATAACCGAGCGAGTCTCGTCGATATTCGTCGTCCGCTTTTACGGACACTCATACTGGAATCCGAGCGTTCTCCACGCTCTTCTCTCTACGTCGAGGCGCATTTTTTCTTTCTTTTTTTCTTTCCTTTTCTCTCTCTCTCTCTCTCTCTCTCTTTCTCTTTCTGTCTCTTCTTTTGCTTTCCTCCGCGTTCTTTTAGCCTTGCAATCGTCCGCTACTAATCCACGCGCGTAAAGGTACGTGTGTGTGTATATATATATATATATATATATATATACTATCGGGATGCTTCGTGTATGTGGTAACCGCTAAGAAGAGGGGGAGGAAGCGGAGAGAGAAAAAAGCAAAGAGAAAGAAACAAAAGAAAATAAAAGAAAGGATGAAAAAAAAGAAAAAAGAAAAAACAGAGAGAAAAAGGGAACGTAAAGGCCACGCTTAATTAGCGAACGGAAGTTGTGCTGCTACTCCTCGTAAGCGTCCATCTCAAATACTGCTTCCATGGGCGACTGTTAAACGTTATTATTATTGGTAAAACTCGCACAGCCAAACTTTTCA
The DNA here is from genome assembly GCA_918808275.2 of Dolichovespula sylvestris. NCBI lineage: Eukaryota > Metazoa > Arthropoda > Insecta > Hymenoptera > Vespidae > Dolichovespula > Dolichovespula sylvestris. The sequence goes on from OU964976.1 coordinate 3,772,875, forward strand.
CCACCGGCGCCATTCACGACGACGCGTTCATGTCGCGTGCATACACCACAGTCGTTTCTCGTACGGAGTAGAATGGATGATGACGATAGACCGCTTACACCGCGGCATTACAAGGGAGAGCAAGAGGCTTTGTCCTGGCTCGCTCTTGGTCTCTATCTCTATCCCTTTCTATCTTTCTTTCTCGGCGACTTTCGTTCCTGGAAATTCTCACCGAACGATGGAAGCGCTCCGTTGTCTCACTTGAGGCTCATGCGCGTTCGATTTTCTTTTCACCGACCAATCAACTACGATCATGTTGATGTCGTACGCGGGCGGCACGCTTCCTTCTCGTAAGCTCATTGGTCGGTTATAATCGATACGCGATAATAACGACCAATCGGCAACGAGCTTCAAATTTCGAATACGTACATTGCCAATACGCACAAAATAATGTCACGCACGAATTTTAAATTTCAACAATTTCAATTCATCTTACGAATTATATTTAACAATATGGATCAAACACCGCGACGTACAAAATCTTCTTTATTTATTCGAATACATTTAAAACCTCGCAGTGGTTTGGAAATCAAGCGTTTTATTTTCCTTTCTTACTAATATATCAAAGACGATATTTTTTGTTTTCTCTTTGTCTTCTTTTCATATTCCCTTTGACATCGAAACACTCGAATATGGCGCAATAGTTGGGAACTTCATTTCTTACGATATATTAAAATTTGAAGTTAAACAATACCACCGATCACAACGGATAATGGAACTTAATTATTAATATATCTAAATCAAGACAAATCCTTCTGTTATGTTACATACGCATTATAATGATTCTGAGATATACATTTATACGATGAATTGATTTCGATAATACGTCGCAGATAAAATTCTTTTCCTCTTCAACTATATAAGCATAAACTTTGTGCAAAATATTATTCTACATATTTTCTCTTTTATTTCTATCTAAATATCATTTCAGCCTCAGATAATAGCAATATAGCTTTATAAAATAAGTTAGATCATAGAAAGAGTAATTTAATCTGCTTTCATCGATAATGCAACAACATTTAAATTAAAAAGAAAATTAGTTCTCTTAAGTTTCACTTATGTATTCCTATTGTGATTATATTATATAATATATTACTGTTTTCAAAACAGAACTGATTCTATACAATGGATACATACAACATTATTTTTAGTTACATATTTAGTTATATATTAATAGGACTCAGAATAGTTTTATGTGTTCATTTATACAAGATGTCTGATTTCATGAATTATGTAATCCAATGTTCACAAAGAGAGTCTTCCCTAAAAAACAATAAATATTATAAACTTTCAATAAATGAATGTCCAAGTGTGAATAGATTTTTCACGATTATTCTGTGTACTCCGAAAACAACAATGACAATGAATATAGTTGGAAGATGACATACAAATGCAATTTTCTAGTTGAAATGTACACATGGAAGATTCAATATTTTGAATATACTTATGTCAAAATTTTCGAAACAAGTCCAATGAATATTACTATAATTCCATTAAATAATGGAAAAAAAAGGAAAAAAAAAGAAAAATTGTAGATATTGTGCACATACACTCGGACAACTATGATTTTATATTTCCATACATCATGAAATCTTCTGCAAGTATTTATCTTCGTAAAAAGATCGATCACAGTTATAAAACTGTTCCGACTGTAAGATCTTTGTTTTATTAAACGTAATCCAACTTATTGAATAAAAATTAGTTAGTTAATGTAATACATGCAGATAATCTCGCTCCTCTTGTATTTAATCTAAATCTAACCTAACAGAATTTAAGGTGCCCGTATGCAACTTAGATGTTTTTAACTTCCTGAAGGACGTGAGAAGGTCTTCCATCGTTATAGGACGTACGGCATCGTGAAATTCTTCGTCGTCTGTACTAGTACTTACACTTGTCTCGCCTATATCCCTACAAACGTAAAGATAAAAATGTGAAATATTTTTCTCGATACGTTCACTAAATAAAGGCATCTTTTTGTAGTTATATTCATTGATATTTACTGCGCGTGTGTTCGTAGATAATCTCTAACACGATATACAGATGCGTTTCTACACAGTTCTTGCAAATCCGAGCCAGAAAAACCTTCTGTCATTTCGGCAATCTTCTTAATATCTACATTGTCTGCAATTGGTTCATGCTGCAAAATTAACTTTAGGACTTGTATTCTCTGTTCTTCATTCTATAACAATGAAATATATTGATATAAGTACAAAATAGAGAAATACCGAAAGATAATAATATATAATTCGTTTATTACAGGTAATCCTATATAAAAAGTAGCAGGCATACGCCTTAGAATAGCTCTGTCTAAATCTTGTGGTCTATTCGTTGCTCCCATTACGATCACAGTACAAGATGGATCGGTTATTAGACCATCCCACATTGACATAAATTGTGCTTTCATCATAGCCGTTGCCTCGTGATCTTGCGAATTGCGTGCTCTCAAAAAGGAATCTGATGGAGTAGAAAATAATGAAACACACGTAATAAAGCCAAGTAAGAAACTATCGCGCGATCATAAAAGATTATAATGTCCATTCAATTAACCTATTTCATCTATAAAAATGATGCACGGTTGAAGTTTTACAGCCAATGAAAATACAGCAGCAGTCAATTTTTGACTCTCACCATACCATTTATCTGTAAGAATGCTAACATCCAAATTAATGAAACGAGTTCTAGTTTCTTTGGCAGTAGCTTTTGCAATCATAGTTTTGCCGCAACCTGGTGGCCCATGTAACAACACACCCTGAACGAAATACGGAGAGATTAATACAATATAATTTATAGTTCGCTAATCTGACAAATTATTTTTACAAACCTTTGGAGCTTGCGTTAATTGAGAATTTAAAAAAAGTTCTTTCTTTTGTATAGGCAGTATAACTGTCTCTTTAAGTTCTTGAATAACATGTTCCAATCCGGCTATATTCTCCCATGAAACTTTGATATCTTGCGGATCGACTAAATGGCTAGCAATTATGATTTCGTAATCTGTTAATTGATCCATATCAACGGATAATATAACACCATCTGATTTTGCAAGTTTACGTAATTGTTCACGAGTCTAAATAATAATTCAAAGTAATAAGATCCTTTATTATATATAGGTCTAATGGTATTCGATGATATAGGTTAGATTTATCTCTATATACGTAAATTGAATATAATAAGATAGATAATATTTTCTTCGTGTAAATCAATAGAAAATAGAAAGCCCACCTTTTTCTTAGCTTTTTTCTTTGCCGCATTTGTAGGATCAAGTTGATGGACGAACCATTTCATTGTAAAAAATCCTATGGCAGTTACAAAGGAAAGCCTTGCAGCGAGTAACAAAATCTCATAACGAGAAAATCCGGGTCCGTCTGTTACATTCATTTTTATTATGTTCTAATATTTTATCCAAATTCACCTTAAAATTCTTCGAGGCGATACGCAATACATAAAACCGCGTGAGTGAATTCTAACCTTTACAATCTTTCGTAAAAACACAATCCTTCGGTACTATTCTACTAGGTCGAATGAAAGGAACGATGGGAATATCGAGAGAGAGAGAGAGAGAGAGAGGGAGAGAGAGAGAGGAAGAGAGGGAGAGAGAATGAGAGAGATAGAGAGAAATGGAGAAAGAGGAAAAAGAAGGAAAGGAAATGAATGAGCGAAAAGAAGGGAAGAATAGGAATTACGCGGTAAATTCTGCATCATTCAAACGCTCTGATTTATACTAAACTTATGTGAATTCTAATACATCGTCCAGAATAGTCAATCTAATAAAATCGAATAACAAAACGTATGCTTATTGGTCGTTCGTATAGTTAACAACTTATATCAACGAATCGTAAACTACAATTACATTCTTTCTTTTGTTTAATAATCTTTTTGTTCTCGAGAGTTTACGAGATCGATCGTTTGATATTGTATGATTTATATATATATGTGTGTGTGTGTGTGTGTTACACGAAAATGTTATAATAAATACGACATTTCCCCTGTCGTTTTCCTTTTTACTTGCGAACAAAATTTTAATCGAAATGATTTCAGGTAAAATCAAAATTATTCAAATTAAAATCCAATCCTACAAATGGAATAATAAAAGATAAAACAATTTCATCGCAATTTGTATTTCGACATATTTTACGTATCCCCAAAGAAAACGATTCTCTCCGATTGTTGGAGGAACTTGTTCGTTAGTTCTATTCGGAAAAAAAAAAAAAAAATAATCGCCTTACCTGTGGAGATACTCTTTTCCGTAAAACGCGATGAAAAAAATTTCTTTTGACGTATTCACAAATTAATAGGATAAGTCTCTGTACGAGAAGGAAAAGTAAAGAAAAGAAAAAAGAAAACGAAAAGGAAAAAGAAATGTTATAATGTTCGTTTTAACATTGTATTCGGTAGTAGAGTACTTTGATCCTTACAACTAGCGTTCTACTTTTCACAGATTAAAGGTGGTCCTTAAAGAAATGATTTACGAGCACTACACCCGGTGTGGTATTTAAACGACGAAGGATTCACCCTTCTCCTCCCTACTCCTCCTCCTCCTCCCACGCTCCCCTTTCGGTATATAACGCTGCTTCATTTCTGCACCAGCCACGTTGAAAAGTGTTTTCCGCATTATGAAGATACGAGGTTATATTATTATTACGGGCTTGCGAGCAGCGGAGGCTCAAACGCGCAACACTTTCCGCCTTGCGAGGGCTAATTAAGCGCGTCTTGATGTAATAACGACCCTAAATGCAGATGGAGAGACTCTTATTCCTAAAATTAAGTGTACCCGAAGGGTCGTCGGCCAATGAAAATCACCAGATGGACCATCCTTTACCCTCCCCTCCTCCCTCATCCCCCACCCATCCTCTTCGAGAAAACTTCGAAACTCTGAAGAAAACGGACTTAACGAATATCGCAAAGGGCTCGTTCCTCCTCCCCACCCCACCCCCATTCGAACGAAACGATTACAACGAATTTCATTGGTCGTTTCAATTCAAAATGACGTATCGTTGTCAAAAGTGTAATAGGTAATTTCGGGTCGACAGATAGAGGCGACACAGAGAGAAAGAGAGAGAGAGAGAGAGAGAGAGAGAGCCGCGCTTCTACGAACAAAGTCAAATTCCAAAGTTGCAAATCGCCCTACGTCCGAGATGGCCGAAGCGGACGGTCTTAATTATAAACGTCTCAAGTAACGAGGGTTGGCATGGGTCGCGACGTTAATATATGGGTAAGAGAACCTAAACACAGCCGTGTGCCATTGTATGTACCGCCGTGTTGTTGGATCTGCCAAGGCATTAATAGTCTCACGTGACGTAATTAACTCGCGACCACCGAATTTCCGGCGTTATAACGTGATGTATATTGTGGCGAAGAGGGTGTGTGCTCTCATTATCTCTCTCTCTCTCTCTCTTTCATCCCTCCTCTCTCTATCTCACTTTGTTGCTTTGTTTCAGAAGCTCCAGAATTCGTCGAGCGATTACGAATCAAGTAGGATTCGTATGGGGGCCACCTGTCGCTTGAAATACCGACAGATGTTATCATATCCAGGTTGATTCTAACGCTATGCAACTATTGAAGGTTACTAAGTCTCTCTACGACTACTACTACTACGCGTGGTAACTTAGCTTTACAAGATGCACGAATACAGAAATGCGGCGATTGATATGAATACGTATTTCTTTTCTTTTTTTTTTTTTTAATTTTTTTTTTAATAACTTTTTTTCTAATAAAATTACAATTCAATATATGATATAAATAATGTCGCATGGAAAGCGGAAATACTCTGAAGATTTTTTTTTTCAGGCACCCGCACATATTTATTTTTTTTGCTGTAATATATATATATATATATATATGTAGTTAAGCGTATGTACGTACGGATACGCGTTGATATAAGGACAGTTATGTTATTAATAGGCACGAGACAAGTATTTCGAAAGATATCGATCAATATATTTATCCATCTTTATTGCTACCTTTTTTTTCATGGCCACGTAATATGTTTTTGGTTAGAAAACTACGAGATTCTATTAACTCGTCCATCGGACGATTTTACGTCCATCTCATGATATAACCATAAGAAAAATAATTGCAAAAGCTACAACGGATTACGCAACAAATATTTCTGATATTTCGTGATAACTACAAGTTTAATTAGCGCGACAGGTCGATCGAACTTTCATAGATCGATCGACCTATTTTATGCCGATCGTAGCTACTGATCCGTTTTGTACTAATTACGTGCTTTCGTCTCTCGATATTAATTATCAGGAACATTCATCTGTTATTATCGATCATCCTTCGAATTAAATCAATTCTCTCCAAATAGAATGTTATTTCTCGATCGTCTCTGTTTAGAAGTATCATATAAACTTAAATACGATCATCGACATGGACGGCAGCGCTTTTTTGGAAAGGAAATTATCGCGATGTGTTTCATATATGTGATATAACATATGAAATTGTCATTGATAAAGCTTAAATCTTATTTACAAAACTAACGTAGAAGACGTAGATTTTTAATCTATTTGATATCTAATCTTCCATTGATTTTATATCTATCCTTTTTGTTTTACTAAATTCTTTATATAAAGATATAAAAATGATATATATATATATATATATATATATATATATATATATTTATATGCATATATTAATAATCCTTCCTCCTTCCTCCAAAACAATTTGTTCCGTTCTGGAGTACATTACTAATGGTTCTCTTATTGATCTAAATATATCTATACTTTTAAATAAAATTATAATGGATGGATTCGTTGGTAATACCATTTTTTCTTTCTTTTCTTTTCTCTTCGATAGACCCGTACTCCAATTTATCTTGTAAAGAGGATCGAAAGAAGTACGCTCGATGCAACGAAGATTACCGTGGAAAGCGAAGAAAATGAGGATGCCCCGTTACAAGAATCTTCGGAGCAAGAACACTCTTGCCAATAGATTCCGTTCTCGTAGACCCCCCAATTACAGACACCTGTAACTCCGGTACTGGAGACAGATGCACACCTTCGTATCACTTGCCGCCATCTACCGTTCCCTTTAAGAATCATAAATAGAGTAAACATATAGAGGCGAAACATCGTAGACCAGTAAAAATGATAAAGAAAAGAAAAGAAAAAAACGAACTAAAGTAAATTCGTTATGTAAACCGAACTTCGTTGAGCACGGCAATTAAGTTTATTTGGTTAAAAAAAAGAAAAAAAAAAGTTAAAAGTATACAATATGCGGTTTCGTTTATTTTAACGACAAGTTTACTGGCTCTGATAACTTTGATAGTAAACATGACGTTCGTGCACCCATCCTCTCTCTCTCTCTCTCTCTCTCTCTCTCTCTCTCTCTCTCTCTCTCTCTTTAGGAAAATAAATTCGTTTGGGGTTATAAATCAACGATAATTGATCGTGGCAAATTTCAACGAAAATATTAAATCGAATCGAGCGAGACTCGGTCGTTTATCTCGACGGAAAAAATATACTCACATATGAAGCCGCGAGGACTTTGCTGCGTCAACTTAACGCAAAACGTGCCGGGCGTATAAGATTCGTCGCTACTGCATTCCACTGGGATATTCCTTTCCTTGTCGAATTTCTCATAAGCTCCGCAAAGATCTTCGCCTTTTGGATCGGTATCGCTGCTGCATTGATAACATCGAATAGCTTCGCATCCTGATCGTGTAAAAAAAAAACAAAATTGGTTTTCAAAACGCAGAACCACTTTTGTGTTTCCTTTCATCGAGACGTTTTACGATTCAACAGGTCAGAAAAAAAGAAAAAGATAAAAAAAAAAACGTGTTCATCGATCCCTACAAAGTGGTTCGTTACGCTTTAGGTATACATACATATAGGTTATGTACGTATGTATACGAATTCAACGAGGAATCCTAATTATATGTTAATCGAGCCGATTGAAATATTACTATATTATTATTTTTAAGTTCTTACGAAACTGTAACCCGTCATCAATTGGACAATTAAATATCGCGATTGAACGAATACGTAACGACGCGAAAGATTTGTTTTCTTAGATCAAGACAAAATTCGAAAGTAAAGTACGTAAAGGGTGTTGCTGTTTTCTCACAAGATGGTTTTATGGCTCTGCGCATTCACGAACGGCCATTGTTCGTGAACGGCGTCACGATTCACTCGCGATATTTGACGATTTTATTCTTACCTATCGTCACGAATAATAACATCGTAAAAATCGTGCCCACGATCCTCTTCTTATTGATCGCCATTTTGACGCCTCCCAAGAAATAGAATTTTTTCGATTTGCTTGAGGAACGCGGTCGGCACGCTACGACGATCGTGTGTACACTACGTACCTGACGTCATTCATTGGGTGTTGGTTGGTTGAGAAATAACGATGACTGTAAAGCTCCCCCCTCTACCATTTCCGAGGTCTCGTAGTAAGCGAGTACGCGTTCAGGACCGTACCATTTAACGTCAATGCCCTCGTTAACGATCGACGATACGAACGATGAACGTTTTCACGATTTTTTTTTCTTTTCTTTTTTTTCCTTTCAAACGCACAACGTACGCGCTTGTTTCCAACAGTTTCACGATACACGACGATGCGTTTCGAGCGCATCGATACGCTTTATAATTTAAAACAAAAATATAGGAATATTCTCGATCGAAAATAAAAAAAATAAAAAAAAAAAAGAACCAAAACATAAATCGAACAGATTTAATATCAGTCACGAAAATGGTATATGTAATATTAACGACGTATAAAAGAAAAAATTTGTATATAAATCGTGCGATATGTATGAGGAGGAAAGGGACTTGAGAACTGATGCTATAGGAATCTATGAATAATAGGAGATTGTGCGAGAACGTGAATAACGACGAAATATCAAATGCGAGGAAGATAGATTATCATTCCTGATGTTCCCGGTTAAAAGAGACTATTTTAGCAAACGGGAACGAACGCATTCGTCAAAGGGAAACTTTCCGAATTAAGATAAGAGAGACGAGGGAGAGATTTGTTAGTACGTGTCTGAAAGCGAAGAGTTCGTGTTACCTTAATAATCATCACGAGAGATTTGGAGAACGGAAGTGAAGCGGTAATAAGAGAGGACAAAAGGTACGAGACGTTATTACCGGCGGCAGTGAGTCGTGACTGGTCCCAAAGGATGCCTCCTTACAGGGCTAGACGGAACTGTAATTGTGTCTTATCTGTCCTTGCGTTCGCTTTTCCGCATTAGCTTTCATCGAACGTCCCCCTCCCCCTCATAATAACAATCTTATCTCGTAAATAAATGAAGTTTAATGATAGAAGTTCATTCTTCCACCTTTGTACGGGATTTTTTGACAAAAAAAAAAAAAAAAAAAAAAAAAAGAAAAATGATAATAATAAAATACACCAAAAAGCAAAGAAATCAAGGCTGACACTCGTTGACCGTGATTACGAAATCAAGGTCAAGTTAAATTTCCTGTTTATAGTCGATGTTCACTGATAGCGATCCCGTTGCCATACTGACTCCTCAAAAGACAGGCTCGTGCCGGCATGATCGATAAATTATTCAAAACGACCCTCTATGATCCATGAAGGCGAGCCCTTAAGGCTGCCACCAACGATCTATCCTCCCTATCCTCTCTCGGCACTCCTCCTTTCTCTCATCCATTCTTCGTTCCTCAACACATCCGCTCAACTCACTCGTTCCCTCTGCCATTTCCTCATCCCCTCTGGCAGCAACATCACCCCGAGGGAATTCCTACTTTTCTGACAGCAGCCGCCGCCGCCGCATTTATCCCATCCAGCATTTTCAGACAAGCTTTCAAAGGAAGCCCAGAATCCAATAATTCCGATAACGGGAGGACTCTCTTTCGTCTATACGGGGTGTCCGAATAATTACGTTCCTACGTCCACTCGTCACTCGATGTAGAAGGCTATCGACGATATCTCAAAACTCCTATTTATTTTCTTCGCGTTTGCTTCTTTTTTCATTTTTTCCTTCTTTTTTTTTTAACAATAGCATAACGATCTCAACGTTAGAATATATTCATATCTCCGCGTTCGATGTATTAATATCAACGAATATCGTCAAAACGTTAATGGGAGTATCGTTTAATGGTTAAGGGATACTCCAGACGAAGATAATTACTCGTTCTTGGCCCACCCAGTATCAGACAAAAGTAACCGACCCTTCTTCGGCAAAGGGGCAGGAAGAAACGTGGCTCTACGCCAAATGGATCTGAAGGGCAACTGTCGCGAGATAAAAGATAACTCATCGAGACGTCGGTGTCCGTCGAGTCGATTTAAAACGATTTTATCGATGGACCAACCGCCGCAACTTTAACGTTAAACGAGTTATACGATCCTGGTCTAACGATGCAAAGGGTACCCTTCTTCTCCTCTTTTAACCGACCTTCGCGAGTCTATATAGAGAAGATCTCCTTTGTCAAAGCTGTTATCGGAGATCCCTTTCTTGTTGGCTTCGGTAGAAAGTAAAAAACGTACGAGTAAAAATAATTCGAAGATCAAGTACGACTTATCGCAAGGATAATTTTCTTTTTTTTTTTTTTTTTTTTGAAAAGAAAAAAAAAGAAACGAAAAACACCTCGCATACCCTGAACGTTTACGCGTTTCGTTTAATTCGACGTAGACGTATAATTGGAGTCTTTCGGAGAATCAAAATAACTGGAATATCATCACCGTGCGATTTTCTCGCATAACGTGGATGATATCGGACAACGATATGGATTTGCATCGAACGACGCGTCGCGTTCTATTACGTGGAAAAATTCCATTATTTCAAAACGAAGAATCCGTTAAATTTCCTTCCAACGTGTATTATTGACTTTTCCGCGAATCGAAATCCACGAGATTTGTTCAACAGTTGTTTCCTTATCACCCACCCCCTCCCCTTGTCTCCTCTCCGTCCATTTTATACTTTATACGTATTTAAAGTTTCAATTGTCTCGAAGAAAATGCAGTCAATAAAATGAATTTATGGTTCGAGGATACTTAAAGAAAAGACAAACAACAATCCGAGGACGTTACGCGCCCGAGGGTGAGGGGAGGAGGAAGATCGATAGTACGTTCTCGTGCGAGAGTAGGAAACGATGGGGGCGATGGGGGGGGGGGGGTTGGTTTAATTTATTGGAAGTACTTGGCTCCGGTCGTTGGTCCTCGAAAATCCTTGAGGTGTCCTCGCCACTCGACGCGATTCTTATTTTAATTCGACTTTTTGTCATTAGCCTTTTACTTATTTGGCCGAAGGCCCGTGCTTGTCTGTTAGGCTTGCATAATGCTTTCTATTTCCCCCTTCACCCCACCCCACCATTCCTTCGCTCCCTTCCCACATTTCTTCCTCCTGTCGTCCTCCACTTCCGACGTCTATCTCATTAAAATGATTTCAGGTTGAAAAAGGTCCTTACGTTGCTTCATCCCCTTCCACACTTTTCTCCCCACCCCACCATTCCCCTTGAGGTATCCACGAGAGATATACATGCTACCTCCCCCCACAATATTCAAGCATCAATAATTCCCAATCGCTCAAATCTACGGACTTTTATTAGACAAATTGAACGAACGTTTTTAATATAACAATACGCTACGTGCGAACGATTTACAACGATAAAATTTTTTCTTCTTTTTCCTATTCTTCGTATCCTCTTAAAGGATTCCCTTCTTTCTTTCTGTCACGAAGGAAGACGGAAAGAAAAAAGGAGAAAGATAAAAGGGTGAGGAAGGGGAAGAAAAGATTTGCTATCGCGGAAGTTACGAAAGGACAACGTTTTTCAATATATCGGCCTCTCACGATATGGACCATCATAACGATGAACGTTAGGGGCGCCCCGTTGACCGTACAGAGAGGGGTGAGAAACGAAGAAAAATAATGCATCCGTCTGGTCCGGGAACGAGAAGGCTCGTTGCCGTCGTTGGCTTTCCGTTCCTACAAAAGCTATGACGACGTAGCCCGCGGTCGTGTTGAATATTTCATAGAATAGCCACCATGGAAAACCACAGTGTTCAAGCCACCCTCTCTCTATCTCCAAACCCTCCCGCTCACCCCTCCCCCTTCCCCTCCCTTACGCCGACAGCCAGCCCCGTTCTTTGGACGTTCGCATAACGCACGGACGTACGCGACTGCGTGAACGTTTGTGCGAGTGAACTAATGCAAGGTACTATGTATAGGGAGGAGAGAGAGAGAGAGAGAGAGAGAGAGAGAGAGAGAGAGAGAGAAAGAGAAAGAGAAGGAGAATGAGGAAATGAGAATGAGAACGAGAGAGAGATGAACGACGAGCAACGCCCACTGGTAACGGAACCGAAGTAGCTGTCCGGGAATTTACAATTCCCCGAGGGAATCGGCCGTGTGAATTTTCGAAAATTCTACTGCTGACCGTTGCAGAAACGTGTCTCTCGATGAACTGTACACAATTGCAGAAAGAAATAATGTATGGTGCGGCGTAAGGCTCCTCGAATAACTTTCATCTTTTTTTTGTTTTCATTCTTTTTTTTTTTTTTTTTTTTTTCTATTAATTCGTATTAGTAGCAGGGAATATCAAATGTTTATCGTCAAAATGTCGACGATTGATCGATTAAGTAAACGCCTGACATCGTCTCTTCTAAATGGCGTTTTGTTATTTTCTTTTCTCCTTCCTTTCTTTCTTTTCTCGTTTTTTGTACGTTCATTCTTCTTCCTCCTTGTGGAAACCATCGTCAATTACATCCTTACTTTCTTTCTCGTCAGGCCTTTGTGCGAGAAGAAGCTTGATGCTTTACGTTAAGCAAACACCTGGCGCCTCAAGTCGCGATCGAATTTTTTTTTTATATCCGCACCGGCACAAGCACAGCCTGAAAACTCTCACAAACAATCCTACCGCTTCCAATCAAATTTTTTTTTACATGAAATTCCACGGACTTTGCTAGTTCCTGTTGATTAAAGGATCCATTTGCTGGTCTACGGAAATAGCTACATTTGCTATTCCGACGGGTTGGGTTTGCGTAAATTTAAAAAAAAAAAAAAGAAAAAAAAAAGAAATTCCATCCGCCATCGTTAAAGCTTTCCCGTATTTACTGATTGTGTATTTGTATGGGGAAATGAGTCGGGTGAAACACGTGCTTTCGGTGTGCACGTATCTGAAATTGGATTTATTTATTTTTTTCTTTAGAATAAGCTCAAAGGTAAAACAATATTAGTCGATTTGCCTCCGATCAAATTAATCACTTAATTCTTAATCAACCGTAATGATCGGTTACTCATGATTAGTCGATTAAATCGATAATGATCTAAAAAGAAAAAGAAATCGATCGACCGAACAGTGTTTTAATATGCGTGTGCGCGCGCGTGACGAATGTATGATGAAGATACGATCATTAGGGTTATGTCGCATAACTTCCAGTTCACCAAAGCTCCTACCTACTTTACGACAATCCTGCTGTTCGCCATTTCCTACCCTCCTATGAACATTTCCGTAATGCACGTCCTTCGTCAAGTATCCTTGTTAATCCAGGAGCGAATCCCTTTGTCTCGAGAATCTTGCATTTTCAAGTCAACTCGCTGCTTTCTGCATTATCCGACAGCGGACTAATCCAGGCGACGTACTAGAAACGAGCATTCCTAGGTTTTAAGCTCTTTCGTTGAGGATGTTTTTATACTTAAGAACAAAGGTCAGAGAAGAAGAGAGGGGGTTATTGAAGTGGGAATGTAGAAAGGAGGATAGATGTAACTGGCGGTCGGTAGTGGCTTAAAAGTTATACCATATTTTAAAGAGAAAGAGTTACGTATAAGAATAAGTTAGTTAATATGGACTACAAGCGGTAAAAGAAGGACGAAAGGGAAGCTCTAACCTAAAAACATTACATTTTTAATTCAATCTTTCTTACATTGCTTCGATAAGAGAGACAGTAAATAAATATATTTTATATGTACGTTGTCGTTTTAATAAATATCAGCGAACAAACGCACACACTATGGACATTCTGTACACACACGCACCCACATACACACACACTTTTTATCGATTCCTGTATCCATATGAGATCTCTCTTTTCACAGATTTTCAAGAATTTCGGAAAATAGAACGGAAGCGCAAAGAATTAGAATCACAGTGTTGGTGCATCGTACTTCTTGATTTCGAGTGAAGAGGAGGACGTTTGTCGTTCGTAGGATCAACGATCATTAATCGTAAGCAAATTTCTATTTTTACATATTTCCTGAATAATTGTGACAGATCGAGATGACATAACCTGTGAATCTGTTCGATGCGATCGAAAGCCTGGGTTTTTGCGAAGAATTTATATAGGTTATTTATATAGGATATTTATATAGGTTTGTGCTGTCCGAGAATATACATATGTCATAATTTTCGTATTCCCCGTTTAATTCTCGACGCCTATATACGTATCAATGTATTAGTTCTCTATGTACTTACATATGTATCGTTTCTTCTTCGTTCCTTTCTTTTCGATGTCCGAACATTCTCGATTATATACAATTATTATCATGATACATTTTTACTTCGATCATAAACGACGTAATTATTGGATACGTAGAAATAAAGATTCGACTATTATTTTTTTCCGAACACAATATATATGTACCCGTGTATATATATATATATATATATATATAGAGAGAGAGAGAGAGAGAGAGAGCGACGTAAATACTTTAATGTATCGAATTATTTCGGTTAAACGACTGCTCATACGTTTTATATATTAAAACTGTTGAGATCATCTACGCATAGGTGATTCAAGTGTACATTCATTTAACGTTTCTATACCTCTAGAAAATATAATCGTTTTATTAGAAAATTATTGTCTATGTTTGAAATTTGAATCAATTACATTTGTCATTCGTATCATATCATCTACGTATTTTTATTATACTTTTTATTATTTTTAATCGAGATAATTAATGCTTAATTTGACTAGCGATGTATTTGAACTCCGGGGTCCACATACCTTCCTTGCAGGGGTCCTTCTCTCCATCTTGGATACGGTTACAATTGGTCACGGTGTTTCGTCGCTCCGCTTAATTACAGGTAATTAGCAGATTTTTTCCAACGCACATCCTCTTCCAATATATCAATCGATAGCTGAACGCGCAATTTTTATGAGGCCGCGTTTGCAAGTCCGCATCTCATCGCGTTCGAAAGATATTCGCGAAAATAAATTCGGCCTCGTAGATTGCCTTGGAGAACAATTGCGTCGTAATATTTCTCCTATTTTCTAGCTTTATTTTCATAAAATCGATACTTCTCTCAGTTTTAAACTACGTTCTGATCAATAATTTTATCTTTACAATTGCGTTCGATCGATAATTTGGATTATATTCAATTTTCATATATACTCATATATATATATACACATATACACATCATACATACATACATACATATACACATCATATATACATACAAAACACATACATATATACACATGAGTGACGTAAATACTTAAATCTATCGAATTATTTCGGTTAAACAACTGCTCATTATACGTTTTATATATTAAAACCGTTGAGCTCATCTACGCATAGGTGATTCAAGTGTACATTCGTTTAACGTTTCTATACCTCTAGAAAATATAATCGTTTTATTAGAAAATTTTTGTCTATGTTTGAAATTCGAATCAATTACATTTGTCATTCGTATCATATAATCTACGTACTTTTATTATACTTTTTATTATTTTCAATCGAGATAATTAATGCTTAATTTGACTAGCGATGTATTTGAACTCCGGGGTCCACATACCTTCCTTGCAGGGGTCCTTCTCTCCATCTTGGATACGGTTACAATTGGTCACGGTGTTTCGTCGCTCCGCTTAATTACAGGTAATTAGCAGATTTTTTTCGACGCACACCCTCTTCCAATATATCAATCGATAGCTGAACGCGCGATTTTTATGAGGCCGCGTTTGCAAGTTCGCATCTCATCGCGTTCGAAAGATATTCGCGAAAATAAATTCGGCCTCGTAGATCGCCTTGGAGAACAATTGCGTCGTAATTTTTTTCCTATTTTCTAGCTTTATTTTCATAAAATCGATACTTCTCTCAGTTTTAAACTACGTTCTGATCAATAATTTTGTCTTTACAATTGCGTTCGATCGATAATTTGGATTATATTCAGTTTTCATATATACTCATATATATATACACATATACACATCATACATACATACATACAAATATACATATCATATATACACATATCATATATACACATACATATATACACATCATGGACACTCCATACCACGAACACACACACACACACCACTTTTAACCGATCCTGTAATATGATCGTATTCTTTTCAAATTTCCAAGAATTCAACGAGCGAGAATATACGGCATCAAAACACTGAATTTATACGCGACCTTCTCTTCGTCGAGACAAATAAGTTTGCTCTTTGTAATAACATTGACTAATAAAGAGAGATGGGTAACATATTTCCAGGAAATCTTTCGGCCGAGAGTAAAACAAAAACATTCGGTCGTTCAAACTCGTTCAATGTCGGGAAAGAGATCTTCATTTCTATACAGCACTTTGACGAGTGAGGACCTACGAAAAGCGTCAGTCGATTTCGTTTTAATTATGTATTTTGTGAACGAACATTTTTATTCTAATTACATTACGATTAAATTAATGTTATAGGGAGTTTACTATTATGTAAGATGCTACAGGAATTTATATAGTTTTTACTTTATTAATCATTGTGTTTTCTGCTCCAATTATTGTTTTATTTTATAAAAATGTTTAGATTTTTATTAACAGTTGGGTCTCCGTATGCAGCTACCTCCGTGCGGTGAGACCTGGGCAATTGATATTGCTTGTGTTTGTATCTTCGGATACAAAGCAAACATTATCGAGCGAATGGCTGCATACTTTGGTACATTTCAAAAATACTTAGCTTTCGATCGTTCGAATTTTTATAATTAAATTAAAAATTAAATTAATAAGATATTCATTATGATTGATATTCTTAGATAATATATTCTTCGATATATTACCTTCAGAAATGATTTACAAGAAATATTTTATTCCTTCTTGTTCTGTAATCTCTTGTATGTTTCAGCTTTTCTGTTTTTATTAATTGTTAGAGTCAGTGTTTGCTCGTATCGTTGCTATTAGGTTTTTTTTTTTTTTTTAAATTAAATAATCCGTCAGTTTAGTGCATACTCTTCATGATCCTGGGGCAGGACGCTCATCGTGCAAGGACCAACAAACCCTGTGGGTAAGTGAACTTTTTTTTAAGCGTTGTCTGAATAATTTTACTAACGTTTTACTATAATAATAATAGATACTAATAATATTATTTTTATTTTTGTTTCAGATTATGTGTTATTGTGTGTGAAATAGTGAATGAGTGAAAAAATTGTGAAGTGGAAATAGTGTTTGTTGGAAATATTTTGATATATTTATAAATAATATAAATAAATATAAATAGATAAATATAACTAAATAATATAAATACAAATATAACTAAATAATATAAATAAATATAAATAAAAAAATATATCTAAATAATATAAATAAATAAATCGATTAAATAAAATTTGTAGATTCGGTATAAATTCGCGAATTAGAGTCAGTGTTACTGCATATTCATCATCCTGGGGCAGGACGCTCATCGTGCAAGGACCAGCAACGACTCTGGGTAAGCAAATTTATTTTTTGAATGTTTCCTCGATAATTTTTAATTTTATTTTTTAATTTTAATTTTAATTTTTTATAACAATGATACCAATAATTTATTTTTCCTTTCTTCAGCTCGGATGAAAGAAGAATCTCCATCATCTTCCTGGGGCAGGATGCTCATCGTGCAATGGATCAACGAAGACTCCAGTAAGTGAATTCCTTTTTTCTAATCATTTTCTTAATGATTAAAAAACATTTTTCATTACAAAAATTATATTAATAATTTTGGTTTTCTTACTTTTTTAGATAATCATTGCAATCGTGCGCGTGGCAATTGTTGGAGTGTTGTATCGTATAAATAAAATCAAAATCGCGAATTAGAAGCATCGTTCGTTCGTTAATTTGAATAAATCCGCGTTTCGCGACAACAATTTTAGAAACATTTGTACTTAAATTGACTGCGTGCAATGTGGTCAGTAATAGATTTATAGGGTTTGTTCGTACAAAGTATTATTTTTATTTTTAAACAGTCGCACAGACTGTTCGCGTATTAGAATCAGTGCATCATTGAAGATTATTGAGAAATTAATACTTCTCTTTTATAGTGGAATATTGGTAAGTAAATTTGTAGATATCTTAGTTAATAATATCACAATTTTTTATTATAATAAATTTAATTAAAACTTGTTCGTTGTTCTTTTACAGATCATCATTGCGATCCTATCTTATCGTTCTACAACGAGCTATTTCATTTTCAACTTACTTCGATGTCAACCTACTTTGATGCCGACCTACCTTATCTTCAACCTTCTACGGATCATCTTCCTTCAATTTCGATCGGACCAATGGGTACGAGTGTTTTGGAGTCATCAGAGAACTTCTTAAGTAGTGAGCAAAGAAATTTTAAGTTCCTCCGGTGCTCAATCATACCGAGGACGAAAGGTCCGAATCGGTACGAGTTACTGGTTGTAATTTTGTTAACAAATTATTGACGAGCATGACCATGACTAATTCCTTTTTTGGATTTACTCATGAGTGGTATATTTTTCTATTGTTCATTTATTGTGCATGCTTATTATTATATTAGCTCAGGATAGGGTCTTCTTGTTTCATCGGTTCGAGTCGTTTAATTGACGGTGCCGTTTTTAAGCACCTATTTATTCGTATTTGCTCGTGATAATTAGTGTTGAAATCGGGCATTCATTTACCCGATTTCGTCGAAAAAAGCATGCGATGTGGTTTTATTTTACATGCATTGTTTCGTATTTATAGTCCATTTAATCGCGGTTTACTTTGGTATATCGATATCAATGTACAAAACAATATGTGCAAGAAGACATACGCGACGGATAGATTCTGGAAAACAAGTGGTGGATCATGTGTTTGTTCTTTAAATTAGAATGGCCACTTGTTAAAAGGAATCGTCCGAGGTTTTTTCATTATTGTTGCATGAAATATTATTAAATAGTAAATCGATATCGTTGATCAAAAAAAAAAAAAAAAGTCTCAATAGAGTCATAGGGTTATGCAAGAGAAAAAGTCGAGTAGAGTCATTTTCATTTTAAAAGTGAAAAGTCGAGTAGAGTCATTGCATAAAAAAGAAAGAGACTTGTAGAGTCATAGCCCGTAAGCTCAAGAATATTATCTAAAGTTAATCCAATTTTTAGATCAGGATTTTCAGCTTCTAATAAACTAATTCCCGTTTCTCCCCCCCGTGCTTTCTGCGTTTTCATTTATGCGTGTGCCCAGGTGTTACACGTATGGGTGAGAAACAGTTCGTATGGGTTTAGTTTTAAGTTCTCCCTTATTGGCGACTGTCATAGAGTTAGTGATTGAGCGCGATGTACCTTGCATTTGTGTGTGCGTGTTAGGCGGTGCATTGTACGTCGTTTCGCGATAACTTTTATTTAAATAAATACAAACAATAGTATAATAATATATTATCATTTACATCGTTTTGCACAGTAGAGTTATCACATATTGTCAGTGGAAATACTCGTATATTACTAGTATGCGTATATATACTAGTATGTACTAGTATTATTTGCTTTAGTCATTCACGCAATAATCATTAGCCTTGACAGTCGATTACAGCAAATTGGTACGTACCCCATTTAGTATTTAAGTTAGAAAAAAACGTGGTTGAGCTAGGGTGTCGGAGATGCCCCGGGGCATGCTCTCTAGTGTAGGCTTTTGCACCCTGGCGGTATGTGAGAGAATCGTGGAGTGTGTGTGTGTGTGCATTTGAATGAATGTTTTGCTATTTTTTAAATATATGTTATAGGCAGGCAGGTAGCATACCTTTTTCTGTGCGATTGTGTATTTAATTTTAAGCAGGTAGGGCCGGATAAGACGCAAGTTTTAATTTCCACTTTCGAGTTGAAAGTTCCGTCTCCGGGTATTATGCAAAGTATCAGCAAATTTTAGAATTATTCAGCGTATCTGTTTTCTTTTTTTTTCTCTCTCTCCATATTTTGCTGATGCTCTGTATTGCGAGATATATCAGTATCAAACAGTTTAAAAGTCTTTGCATTTCTTTAAAAATTCATTTCTTTCTGAAATTGCAAAGATTTTTGAACGTGTTGTGGATACTTAATGTTAAGTATATATTAACACTTCGCACTCTCTTTCGTGATTTCGCAAATATATCTTCTTGTAGATGTATTAGTAAAGCCAAAATAGTAGAGTATAAAGATACGAAGTAAAAGAGTGGTCGGATAAAAGAGCACAAGACCATAATACGTATCATAGATTTTCTAATTTTGTTCGATAATTTTTGATTGTTACAATGCGAAGTGTTGATAACAGGTTTCATCGATTAGTTCAAATATATACTGCTTTGGCATTCGAGTAAATGTGTCTGTGTTAATGCGTACGTTCGGTGGATTTATTTCGATCCATTGATCGTCCACGGACTAGGATAGTTCATTGAATGCGTAATAAGCTTTTATTTTTTATTTTTTTTTTATACGTTGCACTCAGGGAATGCCATAAAGCAGCGGTTAGGGCACGAAGCAAAGAAGAGGCTATACGCCGAAGAGGCCCCCACGAAATATGTGGCTCAAGAGGGCAACTATCGACGACGAGTCATCTTTTTGGAGGATCGTAATATGTTTCTCTTAAAATAATGGCTCGTAGTCTTACCATATTTTTCTTTGTTTTTTTTTTTTTTTTTTACCACGTTGTCATTCTGCTCGTCATTAATAATCGTTACAACTGTAGACGATGGTTCTATTCCATTTCCATGACATTTGAGGGTTATGCCCTGAATCTTCCAACAGATGCATAAGTTCTCATTTTAATTCTCAATTTAATTTAGAGTCAAGAATATTTATATTCGCGTATTATTAGATTAAATTTGATTGAGAACAGGTGTTTAAATTCTGGTCTTATTGTAACGTGAAATAGGGATTTTTAAATGATATATATATATATATATATATATATATATATATATATATATATATATATATATATAGGGAATTAAATTGAAAAATGCATCTACGTATTGGGCACGTCAAGTGGATGTGCTATATTTCATGCTTTTATAACATTGATTCTATAACTAATATATTTTCTTTTTGTTACAGGTGACCATCGTTGGATTTGTTAGCATCAGACCTTATCGTTTTACGCGTATTAAAGCGAAATTATTTATATATACGTAATCATGCATTTCTGAAGGCAAACAAAGAATTAAATATAACAATTTATAGTTCTTTAATAAATATCTATATATAATTTCAATGTTAACTGTAACATATGTGATTTCAAATATTTATGGAATGTACCAAAGATTTTGAAGATGTTTATTAGAGTTACAATGTTTAATAAGAAAAATAAAATTTGTGTTTTAGGTCTACAACCTCAATTGTCCCATGGATCTTTATGTGTGGTTGGATTTTTTATTAATAATATTGGCAGGCACAAAATAAAATAACATACTTTTATAAATATATTCTGTTTGTTTCTAAGATTTGTTTTGTATGCACAATATTTTTAATTTTTCAGATAATTGATGACGAATAAATTGGCATTGAAAATTCGATAAAATTTAAATCCAGATGTACTGATAAAATTATATGTTACTAACTCGAAACAATTTCATACACTATCTTATAAATTGGTTAAGTATATGTTGTTAAGATATCAGTTATCCCAAAATTTATTAATTCTTTTGTACGTTAATTTATAAGTATGATTCTGATGCATGATGTACATATGTTGGGATTCATATGCTTTATTTTTCACGCTTTAGTACGGTTATCTTAATAGTATTATTAAGGGTTGCGTCTGGCTTTTAAGGTTATATATATATATATATATATATATATATATATATATATATATATATATATCTGCTACCTAGTATTTAAGATAGTTTAAAAAGCGTGGTTATATTGGATTGATTCATGAATAAGCGCCGTTAGTTATAAAACGGTATTTATTATTTATGAATTGACACAATATATTTTTCATTGATACGATATATTAATTATAAATGTAGCTTTATAGTAATTATAGAATACATGTACTTTGTACATTCCCGGGATGTACAAATTATATGTAAAAAACGATGTTGATCAGTTGTATCAAGATAGTTATGTAGAATTTTTTTTTAAATATATTTTTAAAATAATCGATAAATAACCCACGCTTTTTCTTTCGGGTAGGTTAGGGCAAAGTCATGGTTGATGGACCCTCGATCGACTGCGATCGGGTCGAGAGAGGAGGTTCATTAAACGTGACTAATTAGTATGTTATTTTAGCCCGTGGATCTCCAGTTGCGGCAACCTCCATGTGGTGAGATCTGGGTCGGTATTACTTGCGATTAATCGATATCTAATCGTAAATATTGTAACGCAAGTACTACCGGGCGAATGGCTGCATGCTTCACAGTGCGTTTCGAAATTGTTTTCTTTTTCTAATTGCAACAAATTACTATGTAACGATACTATTCAAAAGTATAAATATTGAATGATATTTAAGTTGGAAGGACAAATCAAATGGCATTATATAATTTCTAAGTGAAACGCACTGAAGATAATATAAATTTCAAATTGAACTATAATGACGTTTAGATTTTCGATAGACGTATTTCAACGCTATTGAATATTATTCAAGTAGAACGACGTGACGATTATATCGCATAAGTCTTTCTGCGGTCCTATCTAAAAAGGACTTATCGTTTGTAGAATCCGATAGACGCGATAAACGCGAGAGAGCTATGTGGGTTTATATATTCCACATTCGCGATGGCTTCGAATATATCAACGACAGGGATTCTCTTTTACCCCTTTCAACCCCGACCCTCCTCTCTTCTATGTTCAGGGTGACAGATGAATACGAATCGCAGCTATCCGCGAGCTGTCAATGGCGAAACTATTAATGGTTATCTATCGGTCATTGTGACAGTGCTAGGCGGTCGTGTGACGAACAACGAAATTAAAATCGTTCGACGGAGAAATGAATCGGTGCCGTTGAGCTTTGAACGTTTCGACATGCTCGTTCGCATCGTAAGATTCTTTAAATTCGATTCTTTCTTTCTGTTTCTTTTTTTCTTTCTTTCTTTCCCGCTACGTAATTTCATGGTTCTCTTTCCATTAGTCACCGAATTTTATCAGTTATCGTTAATCAGCTTCCCGAAATGTATTCCGTATCTTTCTATGTCGCTCCGTTTCTCTTTCGTTTCTTGTACTTTTTTTCTTTCCCTCTCTCTCCCTCTCTCTCTCTCTCTCTCTCTCTCTCTCTCTCTTTTTTTTTTTTTTTAGTTCAAGAGAAGGTTACGATCCACGAAAGGGATTTACGTTCCGTCGATCGTCGGTGAATCTTCGGTCGGCCGGTGTAGCTCACAATTTCACGCGCTATTGAATTTCCCGCGCGATTTCGGAACAGAGTATCGGTATTGGGCAGGAAACTGGAAAAGCAGATTTTCGAGAGCTGCCAAAGGAAAAATAGCGCCCTGTTAAATCTCGTTTTAAAACAAGACTCGAATTCATTGTAGCGTATATTTCGAAAAGGATCGTTTTATCTCGCGTGTTCGTTCTTTCTTTCTGTTTTTTTTTTTTTTTTAATTCCTATTTCTTGTTTCGTTTTGTTTTCCTTTTTGTTTTATTTTTTTTTATCCCCCTTACTTTCCATGAATCAAATATAGCATAGACAAAAAAAAGTAGCTTCGTCGTATTCGTCGTCGTCGTCGTCGTTGTTTTGTGTTATCGTTATTTATCACTCTAATTACTTGTTTTCGAGGAAAGAAATTATAACGAGAAAAACGATTACGGTCAACGGCGCGTTGTCCCTCATTCGAGTCTCAGCTTTTCGCATAAGCCCCGCTACCATGGGGCTCTCGACGCTTGGTATAGTGGTAGTAGGGGTTGTTTAAAGTAAAATGAACTTCCGTGCTGGTGGCCGCCAAGGGAGATGGTCATAAATATTCCTAGGAGAGATCGGCCCGATAAATTCGCAAAGTTTCTCGCTTGGTAACGTTTTAATGGAGATCCTTCATAGGATGGGACGCGTAGAGGGTGGATTTTGTGAAGGCTTTTTATTTTTTTTTTTTCGAGACGGGGTGGGGATAGGGGAAGGGAGGGAGAGTAGTCGAGGGGATGAGGATTCAAGAGTCACTCTCTGATAGTAGGTTCTCTCTCTCTCTTTCTCTCTTTGAGAAGAGTGACAACGGGGGTGTCTAGTCGGGACACGAGAACGCACTTCCTGGAACACACAAACGACCAGAGAAGGAAAAACTAGAAAGGAAGAGAGAAAGAAATAACCCTACAAGAATAAAAGTATCTTCGATCGTCGATACGAAGTCGGATGTGAGAATGTTGGAGAAGGAGAGAGGTATAAAGGAAAGAAAGAAATATAGAGAGAGAGAGATAGAGAGAGAGAGAGAGAGAGAGAGACATAAAAAATAAAAAAAGGACGTCGAATAAATTGTCGACACGGACGACTTCGAACTCGGCGTACTGTAACGTCGGTCCACTCGTCGACTCGTACTACTTTTTATCGATGGCCCTGGCCTCGTCGATGTTCGATACGTGTTCGAAGAACGACCACCGAAGGTAGACAGGGGAACGATATGCTTTAAAAAACGATGTATCTTGTTCGCGCGACGTGCATTTTCCAAAAAAAGAGAAAAAGGAACGAAAAAAAAAAAAAGACACAACACGTTCAGTCGCCTTGCTTTTCTCCAAATTGAAATTGATCGGACGAGAATCGAAGAGCTTATTTCTCGAAAGCCAGTACTCAATCCATATTTTATCGAAGTAGAAATTATTTCGTATCAATCTTCTTTTTCTTCTTCATCCTTTTTTTTTTCTTTTTCTCTTTTTCCTTTTCACGATACTTTCCAATATTTACTTTTTCGTTCGTCATATCGAATCTTTTCATTTCTCTCTCTCTCTCTCTCTCTCTCTCTCTCTCTCTCTCTCTTTTTCAACGCATACTTGCCAACGAAAGAATGATTTGTAAATTAATAAATATAAATTATTATGAAAGCGTAATCCGTTTTTCTTAAACAAGTTTCTCGATCTTCGTTCGTATTAATCGTTGGACATTTTCTTCGTATCTCCGACCCGATATCTATCCTACGTTTTTTCTTAATTTTCGTAACGTAAAAATATATGTGCGCTCGTTGGGAATCGTCGTAACAATAAGACGTTGAAAACTCGAGTGAAACCAACGACTACGACGACTAAAACGACGACTAAGACAACGACGACGACGACGACGAGGACGCGCAGACTACGTTCGTGGGATCGGAGCCAGGGAATTGCGGAGAAGAAACTTCGACGATAATGCGAATAAGGGAGGTTCCAAACGATAGAAGCAGAGACGACGACGACGTTGTAAGAGAATCAGCGAAGTCTCTCTCTCTCTCTCTCTCTCTCTCTCTCTCTCTCTTTCTCGAGGGACAACGTTAAGCGTGCCGTCCAATTAAGTGCTGCATCGTGCGCATTCGTTACTAATTTTCTCGAGATTAGCCGAAACTATGAATACTTCGAAAGCCGTGAATGCCGGATATATTCGTCGTTGTATCACATCGCGATACAGATAAGTTAAATTGTTTCGAAATTTTGCATTAGCGTACAAGTTTTATGTTATTAAGGCATCGTCGTCGTCGTCGTCGTCGTCGTCGTCGTCGTCGTCGGTGCTTTGAATATCAATGATACTTTTTCCTTTTTTCTTTTTTGTTTTGTTTTTTTTTTTTGTTTTTTCTTTTTCGTCGGCAGAACGATATTGCTCCTGGCAAAGAATATCTAGCTCATGAAGGAGCATCTCAAGCGAGTAATAAATTCTGTAGGAGCTTCAAAGTGCAATTAATTAGCGCAGTAAATGCGGAACACGCGTTCGTATCGTTTCCACGAAGTTTCAGTAGTTTCTATGTAGTTTACGACTGCGTAATGGGCTATACCGTACGAACTCTCCCGGTGCTAATTCAAACGGTTACACCCCACTGTCCCAATGATATCCTTTTACATTTTATAGAAAAAACCATGTTCTACGTTCTTCGCAGGAGCTCGTTTAAAAATCTAAGGAAGGGGAAAGGAATAATGAAAAAAAAAAAAAAAAAAAAAACAACTCTTTCCACGTGCTTGCACTCGGAGACTTTTCTTTTCGAACATATTTCAAAGATGTGACTTTAACGCGTTTTAATTATGTGGCCCTCTGTGCAGTTAACGGGTGCTATATATAAAAAAAAAAAAAAAAAAAAAAAAATTACGAAAAAATAACTAGAGGAGATAAAGTAGAAGAAGACTGAAAAAAACTCTCTCTCAGTTTCTTAGAGTTCGGTAAAGAACAAGCTAACGGTATTTTCACAGACCGATCAAGCCTCCTCTCTCTCTCTCTCTCTCTCTCACTCTCTCTCTCTCTCTCTTACACACATACACTTTCTTTTTCTCTCTCTTTTTCTGATCCATGAGTTCCGCTTAAGAAGAAGTTAATATTTATCGAGCATTCCGTATTCTCTGAAGGATTACACTAAGATAAGAAGTTTAAAATCTTTAAAGTTGGTAAGAGCCCCGCCAAAGAACTCCTCTCTTGATTTTCGTTCTTTTCTGTTTCCATCGTTCTTTCACCTCCGTTCTTGCACGTCCGGTTTTCGTTTTGTCTTCTCCGCCTTCTTGTACGGAGAGTAACACGGTCTACAGAGGAGAGAGAGAAAGAGATAGATCTCTGTAACGTGAAAAAACAGAGTGGAATATTTAAGGTACGACGATGGAGCAGAGAGGAGGAGGGTAGAGACGGGTAGAACTTGTTCGAAAGGGTTGGAGGAGGGGTGGAGGGGCTTGGAAAGGAGCAGAGGTTGAGGTCACATCGGGCCAGTAGTACTACAGTCTCTCTTACTGCCTCTAGTAATAATACTAGTACCAGTACTAGTGGTAGTAACGGTAGTAGCAGCGATAGTATTAGTAGTAGTAGTAGTAGTGATAGTAGTGGGAGAAAAGACAGGGATGACAAGGAGAAGAAAAGAAAAAAGGGAGAGACAGGCCAGTCTCAAGAGGAAGAGGAGATCTCGTCTACTATT
Organism: Dolichovespula sylvestris; assembly: GCA_918808275.2. Classification (NCBI taxonomy): domain Eukaryota; kingdom Metazoa; phylum Arthropoda; class Insecta; order Hymenoptera; family Vespidae; genus Dolichovespula; species Dolichovespula sylvestris. The sequence continues at coordinate 3,800,028 of OU964976.1, forward strand.
CCTAAGGCAACCAGCTTCTCGTTCTTCTTTCGTTTTGGTAGGAAGCAGGGCAAGCACGTACCTCGTTAGCGAATCATTAGCAACTCTTCTTTAAGTGCAGCTGCGACTGCAACCAGCAGTCGTCCGGCAGTCTTCAGCACGAGATTCGCTGTCCACTTTCTTCTCTCTCTTCACAAACATATATATGCATGCATGTATGTATGTATCTATCTATGTATGCATGCATATGTGTATGTATGTATGTATGTATGTATGTATGTACCTTCATACCCATGGTCTTTTTAGTCTTTGACGCAGCACCTGGAAAGGTGTCTAATGTTCTCTACCTTTCCGGAGTGGCACACTGCAAATTGTTCATTTGCATTTTTATGAGAACCTGTTTGGGCGCTATAATAACTTCATGATTGTCGGACGAGGATGGACTTTATTTAAATGGATTTTAAGGTTAAACAGATAAACGACGTCTCTATTCGTATATTCATTGTTGATAGTATTTTTTTTTTTGGTAGTTTTTGTGGTATTCGGTTGTTTTTGTGAGCCGAGCGAAAATCGCCCAGTGATGAAACGAACGAAATTTAACCGCGAACGAAAGAAAAAGCGTACCAGATGTTTTGTTTGCTAAGTGAGGATGCAATTGAAATTGCATTTACGCGTGTGTGCGCGTCTCTCTGTGTGTGTGTGTGTGTGGATCGAGATAAAAACCGGACTCCTGAGAGAAGAAAGCGAACGTCTTCATTCAGCGATCGATAGTTTTACAATTAGAACGACGACCGATACCGATTCAATTTGCTTTTATAAAAAGCGAATAGCGTGTTCATAAATACATATATTTAACCTTTCATACGCCTATACCCCAAACATCTTACAAATATTTTAGTATTTTTGTTCTTTTTTTTTTGTTTTTTGTTTTAATAGCAATACATATGCACGAGAGGCTGCACAGTGTGAGGTCACGTTCTGACTAAATTTACTTACTCTAATTCACAACACGAGATCAATAGTTACGTGCGCGTTAAAGGGAGAATAACCAAAGGACAAGTTTATACACCGATACGATAGACGACGCATGGTCGTGACAGCGTTAGTATATTTTGTCCATACACGTCGCTGAAGTAACACGCGCCTTCGAACAATAGGTAGCGAAGAGCCTTAAACGTACGAGACAGGTAGGAATATTACGGCAAGGATCCGAGAGTTGTTTTAGGCACTATTTTCCTAACGTTCTCAACGAGCCGACCCCTCCTCTCTCCGCCCCGCCCCCTATGCTTTTCTCTTCTCGAAAAAGCGAACCAACGTGAAAGCACCTACCCAACATACACGGACATCTATCTATGTACGCGTACACACACGTGGACAGGAGAATGTCTAATATATTTTTCTTATATTTTTTTTTTTCTTACATCGTCGAGTTGACGTAAAAGTTAATTTTAACATCAAATTTGTAAGCTCTTCTTCATCATTTTCTTGACGTTTTATATAGGTGTAGTATTATATATATATATATATATATATATATATATATATATATTTTATTTTTTTTTCACTTTAACAAAACGTAAAACACAACGAAAGACCAAACGAAGCAATATCGGAAAAAGTGTAAGGGCTTCGAGCAAAAGAGCACAAAGGGACCAATTCGAAAGGTCTCGCAGTCACGTATCTTCTCGAAAATGTCTTGCGGCTTTCGCATTTCTACTAGCAAGAGAGAGAGAGAGAGGGAGAGAGAGCTAGAGAGAAAGAAAAGCTGGCAGAGTCCGTACAATTTGTCTTACGGGTTGCCCACCTCTAGGAAGCGAGGGGGGGGGCAGAAAGAGAAAGAAAAAAAGAAAGAAGAGACTATATACCCAAAGGACGAGCGGTGATGAACGATCCGACAGTGGTGCTTACTATCGCCTCTGCTAAATTAACCGAAGACCATTGGCACTCTCGCGAAATCCTATTTCCGCACAAAAATCGTCCTTTCTTCCGGGATCTTTCGAGAATATCGAGGGTTAGTCGGTACGGTAGGGAGGAGGGTCCGTCACTCTTCTGGATCTTCGATCGATCCCAAATTAAAGGGAGCTCTCTCGGTAGGTCGTAATCATTTACGTCGTTTCTTCGATTATTTTTCCAACGAAGATTTTTTTTTATCTAATGGGAAAGTTTTACGAGGAAGAAAAAAAAACAAAAAGAAAAAACCAGACGGTAGAAGTCGTTGATACCTAAAGATAGTGGCCTCTCTTACAAAGTAATTCCTTCTTAAGGCCTTCGCTCGTAAAATTATATGTATATATATATATATATGTATGTATGTATGTATGTATGTATGTATATATACAGACGTACACAACATCATGGTGCAGCCAGATGTTGTTAGAGAGATTATTTTCTGAACCTAGCATCTCCTACAACGATCGAGTACACTTCGCGCGCCCTACAGAGGTGCTGGTGGTACGTAGCGCATCCGCGGAATCTTTCTAGCGTGTGTGAAACCTCTTTATTTGGAGGTAATATACTCTAAAATCATAACGGGGCTTGAGATCAGTTCGTATCGTAAGTACAACGAGATGTCTATAAGACGAACGTGAAAGATACGAACGTTGCATCCCTCCATTCCCCCCTTCCCCTTCCCCTCTTCCCACAAGATTAAATGGAGCCGCTCATTTGGCAAATCGATCGACTCGCTACGAAACAAATACTAGATAAACGTGATGAAATAATATATAATTTGCATTTCGAAATTCTCTATGTAATATATAAATTCAAACGAACATTGTAGAACGTATAAACGCGAACGTAGCTTTCATCTAACGGCGTACGAAGGGAACGAGATAGAATTGTCTTTAGAATGATCGTTATCGTTGAAATAAATTATTTTACATTCGACGGCCAAATAAATTTTGCCATTTAGTGATAGTTACATAACGAAAATTAGGGAAAATTTATTGTGAATATAAAAAGTGACGACTCCATTACTACGCGCTTTGACGCGTATAGATTGAAAAACATCGAAATAGTGGAATTAATCGATTTGGCTTGTTGAACGGCTCAAATAAGAGAATAGATAACGTGTGAGAATAGATAAAACAAAAAAAAAACAAAAAAACAGAAAAGAAAGAAGTTATACTCTGGATAGAAAATTTATTTAACAATAATCTATCGGGATCTTTTTATTTTTCTTGATTTTCCAACGAAAGAAATTAGACGAGCCCAAGAGCGATCTTTAGCAAACGCCCGAACGTTTACTAAAATCCCCTCGCTAGGTAGTAGTATCATAGTCGAAACGAGATTTCGTTGAGTAGGAAGAAAAGGTTGTCGGGTAGAAGGATTTCACGAGTGATAAGGTCGAGAATAGCCAGCCGTTCCACTTTCGACACAACATCCGAGGAACGAAAGAGCACCGAAAACGGAAGATGGACGCGCTCCATCCATGGAAGATTGTAACCCTGGTCTGACGCCTCGAAGCGTTCAGCAAGGCGTTAAAGTACCGAATATATCCGGTACGTAACACCTCTTCGAAGAAGACCACCACCCTCTTTTGGTGGATCCGAAGACGCGATCAGGATATAAACTCAACGACGACGGCGAACGATAAAGCGAACGCCGGACGGATGGAAGGTTCATTGTGTCCAATCCACTCCGATAAACGTCTAGATGGAGTGTCGACGATGAAAGATTCGTTTGCTTCGCATCGTAAAGTAGTAGCTATATATGTATATATATATTTCTAAGTGTTGTTACTTGCCGAACGTAAAAGATACTCTCGTGGAATTTCTTTCACGAGTCAGTCGACGAAACTTTTTCTATCTGCGTGCGTTACGTGTACGAGAGATTAGATAATTTCGGTACGTGTGCTCGTAATAAAGGATGAAATAATGTGTTTGAGAAATAATTTTCATCGTCGACGATCATCGAAAATCGAGCTAAGAGATCGGGAACAACGCGGCAGATATGTGGATGAAAAATAATCTTCCGGATCCAGGCGAAAAAGAAAAGAGAAAGAAAGAAAGAAAAAAGAAGAAGAAAAAAAGAACGAAGGTGGTGGTAGATACACGAGCATTGAACCATTGAATTCCCACCAAGGTAAATCGTATAAAGATAGCAACGGGCGTCGTTTACGAGGCGACATAGAACTGATGTCGAATTAACGAGAACGAGGAGAACACAACCGTGAGCATACGTAAGCAGAGAACCATGTCGTCGTCGTTGTCGTCGGTTGGAATGCTGGCTAAAATTGGATGTTCCAAGTGTCGTACTCAACGTCGTCGTCGTCGTCGTCGTCGTCGTTGTTGTCAGCGTTATCGTCCTCGTTGTTCCTCGTACCTTACTAATAAAGTCCTCGGTACTTATGCGATGGGTTTATTGAGAAGGTCAAGAGATGTGGCTTCGCCAACGTCGAGTTTAGTATAGAACATTGTCTGAAATAGTGGATCCTTGGGATTCCATGGTAACCATATTTGGCGCCAGATGTGCCATGACGTTTGCCTACTTGAAGTTAGGTACTGTCTCTTACTCCTTAGCGATAGTCACTCTACATTCCCTGTCCTTGGGTTCTATCAAACGAACACGTAACATTTTAGAACTATGGGTCATCGCTAGGAAACATTCCTATCTTTCTCTCTCTTTCTCTCTCTCTCTCTTACTCTCTATCTATCCCATCTTCTCACTCGCTCGCACAGAGAATAGCTTTACATAAATTTCGAGAGAAAGCCACTCTCGTGCTCTGCCTGCCGTCGGCCGGGGGAGCAATAAACGAGCGGTCTCTCTGTCGTTGGCGATCCGAGAAGAGCGTCGAATGCGTCCTCCTACGCTTATCGTAACGATGCATCGCGAGGCTGCAATTCATTTCGAATGATTGCGGTAGACGGTCGTACAGGGAATTTCCATTCCAATAAAGTTGTAATAAAATTCCAATCCGACACGCAGGCAAATCCGTGCACCCCTCTTTCGTTCACACCGACCGACCGACCGACCGACCAACCCGACCCGACCAACCAACCACTACCCACCTTCAAAATATTCGGACCCTTCGCACTCGATATCGAGTATCGACCTCCTCCGCGCATAATTTTCTCACAGGTGAACGTATTCTCGCTAATATCCACTCGCCGTTAAAGTTCGTCGATCGTTTTTAATAAAACGTACTTTAATTTCCTTCAGACATTGTCACTAAATTTAAATCGTTGTATAATAACATCCAACGGTATAATGGCTCGCAGTTTTTAGATCGTTTTATAACGTTAGAAATAAATGTTGCATTTATTATCTCAAAAGGGGCCAGTATAGATTTCTAATCATATTATAATTTATCCCTAACATATACAATATGGTACAATGCGTAGCAACGATGTTACACGTGGCGTACGAATGATTCATTGTTTTTTCTTCTTTTATTTATTTTTTTTTTCTTTTTCTTTAACCAAATAACAAACGAGAAAATGATAAGGAACATCGAGCGAAGATAAATATCGTCTCTCGAACGTATAAGGAAAAAAAAAAAAAAGAAAGAAAAAAGAAAATACGATTGGATAGGCTGAAACGCATCTATCGGAAAATCTGACCGTTCCCCGAACGCACGCTCGTTCGGTACCCGTTAAACTTCTAAGAGGGTCGAGAGGTTTTATTTCCCCTTTTCTAAGAACATCTCCCATGGGGTGACTGTATTTTTATTCAAATTTCACTCGATCCGTCCTCGAACTTTCGCGGCCCACTCGAGGCAAGCTCCGTCCGTATTATGCGTTTCCTTGAGTAAAGTCGGCCGCCCACACTCCTTCGGATGCTCTGCGCGCTAGGGTTCCGTAAATTCTATTTGCTTCGAAATCCCCTCCGTCCCCCGTTCTCTTCTTCTATACATTCCCAATTTCTTCTCTATATTGCCTACCAATGAATAACGTAGATGTATATATCTATGTTACGTATGTACGCGTACGTACGTGTTCTTCTTTGTTTCTCTCGGAGGAAAAATTACATTCGTTCTATCATATATCGCACGAACCGATGTACCATTACACGATACGTAACAATTTGATCAACAATTTTTAATTTAAACTCTTACGCTCGAAAATTCGTTCGGATGCATTTCATTCTGTTTATTTGTTTGTTTGTTATTTTTTTTTTTTTTGGAAAAAGGAGGAAGAGGGAGAAAGAGAGAGAGAGAGGAAATAAAAAAGGCAAAAATATTTCATTTTCTGGTAGGATATTAAAACGGATATAAAATTTATACGACTATTGTAAACCAGACACGCGTTTGTGTCGTTTTATAAACGAACGAAAAAGAACATTTTGTCGGGGTTTACAGCGAATCGTTTTGATGATACGTTTATGATTATCAATCGTTATTCTTTTCCTCTTTTTTTCTTTTTTCTTTTTTTCTTTTTGTGTTTTTTATATTCGTTTGAACGCGAAAACGTTCCGGAATATTTTGTCCAGGAGTATTTTGAAATACGGTTAAACTCGTCGAACTTCTATTAGCAACTTTCGAGTGAGAGTGGTACCGCCGAGAGGTAGTATAGTTAGCTTGCTTCTCTAGAACTTCTTACAACTCGTTTTCTCGTGCATCACACCGGGCGTTACTTTACGAATTTCCTGTTAGAAGAGAGTGAAACGACTGAAGGAGAGTGAAAGAGGAAAAGATAGACGTTACTAACTTCTCATTTACACCTCAAAAGTATCGTGATTACGATTTATCATGCAAATTCATTTCACGAATATTCCTTGGAGATAACCGTACATATCCTTCTATTCTAATTAAAACATAATTTCAAACGCGAAAGTATACATCATTCTCTCCCGTATTATAAAAATTAAATTCGATGAAATACATCGTACGTACGAAATATACGAGAGTTTGAACGAAAAAAAAAACGTTCTGTTCCTACTTTTTTTCTTTTTGTTTTTTGTTTTCTTTTTTGTTTTTTTTTTTTTTGTTTTTTTCACGCGAAAGATTAACGCCGTCTCGAAGATAGGAGGGAAAGGTTGTACATCATTGAGATTGACAATGGAAACTACCTAAAAGGCATAGTGGCATAGCATAAATGATAAAAAGTTCAGGTGTCAATACCAATATCAGCGTTGAATAATCCCCTTCTTCTTCTTCTTCTTCTTCTTCTTCTACCTTTCTCTATAAAATCAAGGAGTAAGAGAAGAGAGAGAGCTTTTAACCCAAAGTTATTCGACAAAATGTGAAAGTACAGACCTACAGGAGGGACAAGAGAGTAAGAATGAAGATGAGGAGTACAAAAAAGGGGAGAGAGCCCTGAGAGAGAGAGAGAGAGAGAGAGAGAGAGAGAGAGAGAGCGCAAGTAATTTTATCCTCGGCGAAGAAAAAGCACACAATGCGTCGTCGAGCTGCTGAAACTCGGGGAAAGCTTTCGAAGTTGGCCAGGACGATCGAAGTAGAAGAAGAAGAAGAAGCTGATCCAGCAGCGAAGGGCATTGTACGCGACGACGTCCGATGCAACTCGTTTCCTCAAGATAAGACTTTTAGACTTCACCCGTCGTCCTTGTTATATACCTAAAAATCGGCCGTTTCTTCGCTGACCTTCGCCATTGTAACCCGTACCCTATTCCCGCACACCACAGAATAGGAAACGTTTTATCCTTCAATGTTAAGGTCACCGTCGTCTGTACCTTTCCACCATCGCCGCTACAAGTATTGTAGATATATATATATATATTCTTAGGTTAGACGAAGAAAGCAAGAATGAAGGAAAGAGAAAGAAGAAAAAAAGGATAAGAAAGAAAGAAAGAAAGTTGGTAGAGAAAGTCAGCAAGAAGTACGAAATAAAAGATTCCTATTCTAGGATATATTCCTATAAAACGATAAAATTGGGTCGTTACCGGAAGGAGTTTTCAACTTCGTATGTGTAAATGACCTCGTAAGGGTCCCAAGTATTCTTCGTACGTGTAAGTATTTCCTAAGTCGGCGTGTGTATGCATACGTAATGTCGACTAGAGAGAGAGAGAGAGATAGAGAAAGAGAGTAGTAAGAAGGGCAAACGTCATGGTGTCGTGTACGAGAGCCAGCTTATGCCGCGGTATTATTTGGGCCGTGTCTCGCGTGCCCCGGGCAATAAGCTCCACAAGCTCTACTGGTATTACGTGACACGGAAGCACATAACTTGCACCCCCTTTCCCCATTCCCAACCCCTTTCACTCTGTCTGTCTCTCTCTCTCTCTCTCTCTCTCTCTCTCTCTCTCTCTCTATCTCTATCTCTTTCTTTCTCCTTCTCTGTCTTTCTCTCTCACTCTCTATCTCTCTTCGTTCCACGTCGTTTTCGAAGATGCCAGCAGTCCTTTCGACGAGCAGGATGGTTGGGTAGAACGTAAAACGGCTAGCGTGCACCCTCCAACCCCCCACTCTCCCACTCTCCCAACCCCCACCCGACCTCTCTTCCTCTATTCCTGACTCGCAATTAGGAACGACATACGTCATGTTCGAATTTAATGTTGGGGAACGTCGTTCGTCTAAGCATATCGCTGTCGCGGAATGCTGCAGGTACTACTCCTGGATCAGGACGATTAGAGTTAGCGGAGGAAGAGAAAGATATAATATATATAATATGTGTGTGTGTGTGTGTGTGTGTGTGTGTTATATAGGTAGACGCAAAGTCAGAGTTTCCCGTGGCTTTATGATCTTCCTTGAATGCGTGGCACCGATCGTTTCAATGAAATGTCACCGGGCAAATATAATAGATCACGGATTATTACGGGAAATATTTCGAGGAATGGATCATCGTGTTTCATCGAACGAAATGATTTTCGTCTTCGACGCGAACCTTCGATGATAATTAATGATAACGACTTTCTAACGTCGTAACGTCGTAAAAGAAGAAAAAGAAAAAGAAAGAAACAAAAAGAAAAAAAAACTCGCGATAAATATGCATAGAATCGTTCTGCATCGCCTACCATTATATATATATATATATATATATAGATCCGTCGGATCTAAATATTCTAGCTATTCCTACGGTTTAACATTTATTTATGAAGTGTCGGGAATTCTTGACACAAATTCGGTCCCGATCAGAAAAAGTTTTCCGAGTGTTTGAGAACTCGGTGAGTCTTGAAGTCCGTTCTTATCTAAAAGTTTACCCTCTATTTCAGTCCACCGTACTACGAACGACATGGTACGTTTTGTAACGTCACCGGACCTTTCTCTCTCTCTTTATCTCTCTCTCTCTCTCTCTCTCTCTCTCTCTCTCTCTCTCTCTCTCTCTCTATCCCGTGCATTTCTCGTGCCAGTTGGTAAATACATGTACATGTTCGAAAACACAATATGCGAGAGTAATACAGAAAGGAGAAGCGTATTCTTGCAAGGCACATCTTCGAAAGTTCGTGGAAATAAACCGACTGGCGTGAGCTTTCCATTACGTTGAAAACACACACACACACACACACACACACACAGAGAGAGAGAGACATACACACAAGTACATACACCTTGTATTAGCTCGTGGCAAGTAGAGTTAGAAACAGGAAGTTCTTTTCTGTTTTGTGGACATTGTAAGATTATTTGCGCGTCGACCCGAGAACAATCTCACTACGTTTCCACGAATAAACGAAATGTAGGGTAGAAACTAATGATGCCGTGTGTCAATTTTAAATGCATACGTATAAACGTACGCGTATATATCTTTCTTCGATAGGGTAAGCATCGTGCGTGTAATAGTTTAACTCTTATTTTTTGTTTTGTTTTTGTTTTTCTTCCTTCGAAAGGAAAAAAAAAAAAATCAAGCTTTTTCGGAAAAATTCGGGGCAAAGGCTTATGCTACCTAGATTAAACGTTCGTCCTTGTACGTAATTGAGGAAAGTTTGTACGTCGAAATCAATCGATCGAGAATTACGCCTGTTGTTCGCATTGATGGCGTAAAGCCATTCTAAAACGGTCCTCAGTTAAACGGTCTTAGTGAAAAACGGCCTTGAACAGACTCGCGCACTATCTTCGCGTACGCGGGGTTTGCTTTTCTTTTCTTTTTTTTTTTTTTCTTTTGGGTGAAAAGAAAAAGCGCGTGTTTCTATCTCGCGCTTTTACATTTAACGAGACGTCGTTTTAGCGGTGGCGTATGAGTTTACGTCGAAAGAAGCGCCGGTAGGGCCCGAGGCACTCAAGAATGTAATTTTTCACATGAAAATTATCTTGGCCTTTGAAGAAGGTACATTTCACTGAATTTCTCGGGGGTGGTGGTGGTGGTGGTGGCCGGCGGGGGGAGGAGACCAGCTAAAGAAAAGAGAGTAAAAGATTGCAAAAAAAAAAAACAAAAAAAAAAGAACAAGAACGTAAAAGAAAGAAGAAGAAGAAGAAGAAGAAGATGAAGAAGAAGGAAAGAAACTTCAAATTTTCCAAATCCATTATAACTAACGCACAAAGTTATTGTAAACGTAAATTCATTGTTTTAACTCGACTTTGAGAGAAAACGATCAAAGTACTACGCTGCTAAACTTCGTTTATTTGCAACGTTAAAATAACGAATATTTATAATGGAATGAGTTACATCGTAAACAAAAAAAGAAAAGAAAGAAAGAAAGAAAGAAAGAAAGAAAGAAAAGAAAATGAGGTATCACAAAACGAAGATATTGTTTAACATCGTTCGTAGTTAAGGCGTTCTCGTTTGCGCGAGAGGGCAGAAGAAAATAGAGAGAGAGAGAGAGAGAGAGAGGAGAGAGTGAAAAAGGACTTCGAATAGGAGTTGATTTTTGTAACCTTGTAGTTTCTCAAAACGACGTTTTCGTTCGTTGTTACGAACGAACGTCATCCTCGTTCCAAACGATCGCTACCTAACGAATTTCGTTGCAGTCGTCGAGGGGAAAAAGAGAGATGAAAAGGTAGAAGGGAAGGAAAAATGATGGAAAAGAAAAGAAAAAGAAAAAGAAAAAGAAAATATAGACAGAAGAGAGGAAATGCAAAGGGAAGGTTTATAGTAGAAGTCTCCCTTCGATCGTGCCTCGGGTTATTTCTTACTGACCCAATTTGTTTAGCCCCAGCTCGGGGAAATTTTATCAGAAGATTGGAATCGGTCTCCTCTCCACCTCCCTCTCCCCTCCGACCGCCCCCTCCCCCTTATTGATAACCCAGGATTTTACGAATCTGTCCGTGCTCTGCGTACGTAAGAGATAAAACAGTCCTTTCGATTCGCCTTTGTCCATCTCTTTAACTCTTGGTATTTTCTTTTTCCCTTTTTCTTCTTCTTTTTTTCACGTATTAGTCTTCAAAATAACACCCGATCTAACATTTGGAAATCGTTTACTCGCAATTTCTTCGCGAACGAAGAGTACTTTTTCATATCCTATCGCTCGATCACGCTTCCTCTTAGATTCGATCCTTTCGAAAATATATCCTAACGAACTTACGTGTCAACCACTTCAATTAATCCGATGGAATCGTCTAATAGGAGATAGAACTTTTTAATGGATCTTCGTTTTTTTATTATTCATTTTTGTCAGAGAGATTTGAATGCGCGACAAAAACATACTTTACAAGATACGATCGAATATTAAAAGTATCGTCAACTTTGATTCGCTCGTAGAATCTCGTCCGATCGGGTGGATAAACTTTTTAAAGGTTTCTTTTTTCTTTTTTTCTTCCTTTTTTCCTTCTTCTCCCCTTTTTCCTCTCTTTCTCATCATTTGTCCTTGGAAGATTGAAAAATAATTCTTCCGTCGTATCTTATATTTTCGTGTAAGCGAAAGAACGACAAGATGGTCGAGGGAGAGGGTGTGTTGTATATAAACCTCTTGAAAAGGGGGGAATTGGTTTTGCATTACAAAGCCGTTCGCTCGTGATAATGGAGAGAGAGAGAGGGGGGTGGGGGGAGGTCTCTATAGGCGCAAGTACGACCGCTTAACAGCTATGAATTATCCAATTAGGTTATTGTACGAAGCGAAATATCGTTCGTTGTTACCCTCTTCCTTTCCTCCCCCTCCTCCCCTCCTCCTCTTATTCGAACCCCAAACCAACCAACCAATCCACCCAACCACCCACCCAACCCTTCTCTTTGGAGAGACTCAAGGAAGCGATAAAGAAACTATCTCGTTAAGCTGTCAGGAAGAAATACGTCGTGCTATAAACTTTTCGATGAATCTTCTCTCTTTCTTTCCTTCGTTAATTTTTTTCTCCCTTTGTTTTTCCTTTTCTTTTTACCTTTCACTTCTTTTTTTTTTCTTTCTTTTTTTTTTTCCTTTATCTCCGTTTTTGATATATCCCCTTGTCGTCGAGATTCTCACGAGCAACGCTGAGAAACTAATCGAGGCCGTTGCTGTTGGAACGGTTTAAGTCGACTTAAGGCGATCCTCTCGAAGCTCGATTATCTCAGCTAATCGTGACGTAAACCCGAAGAGAGAGAGAGAGAGAGAGAGAGAGAGAGAGAGAGAGAGAGAGAGAATTCGAGAAAATTTATTCGGAAAATAAAATAGGTTGATAGAGGTAAAATAGAAACGAAGAAGAATAGAATATATCGCGATAGGGATTTATACGAGATAATTTTGATAACGACCTTTGAATCGTACACTTGTGTGTACGTGCATAGAATACCATTTGGCATATAGAACGAATGCTAAGGAAGCAATTACTCGTACAATATTCACGTAATTCTCACGCGATACGGGGCCGTGCTTCGTTTAATTCCATTCACGTACACGATAAATTCGCGAATTCGTTTTTCTTTTCTTTTCTTTTCTCTTTTACCTTCTCTTTCCTTTCCTTTTTTTTTTTTTTCTTTTTCGATGGATCTCTGCCCCGCGGATTCGTTCGAAATGATTAAAAAGATTACTTCAGGGGTTTTTCTCTTCATCTTTTTCTTTTTTTTTTTTTTTTTCTTTTTAATCGCTCGTTTGAATGGCGATATTGAATCTTGATAATTAATGTACAAACTTTGAAACGATCATAATATTTATACCGTCGCTGTGATAAATAAAATGGACAAAAAAAAAAGAAGAATTTTCCGTCGAACGTAAAATAGGATGGGGGTTATAACGAGAGAAACTTCCTGTATATATATATATACATATATATTACATATATATTATCTCCCGTTCGTAGAGAGATGGAACGCCCCCTCCCCCTCCTCCCCCTTATTCCTAGAGATTGTGGACCAATAGAAAATGGCGATATCTTTATTCTCATATGGAATGGAGTGGAGCGATGACCACACGGCCGATCGTTTCAACTACGATCGAGTACGAATACCGAAATTGCCTCGTTGTACTGGAAGCACGCATGTACTTCAACCACCATCCCTCCGCCCTAATCCTTTCTGTGTCGCCTCCCTCTCCCCCACCTCTCCCACCTCACTCCCCTCGAATAATCTATTCCATCTGTCTGCTAGCCGCGGGGGTGACGAAACAACCCGTTCGTTTTCCCTCTTCGCGAACAAGAGGTTAATAAAAAAAAAAAAAAGATCGAGAGAATAAATGAAGAGAGAGAGAGAGAGAGAGAGAGAGAGAGAGAGAGAGAGAGAAAATGAGAGAATGAATGAAAAGAAGGGAAGAAGGCATGGGACAGAGTGGGAGGCTGAGTGAAACGTGGTGGCTAGGTAGAAAAATTTCACGAGGACAAAAATGGAAGCGAAATGACGACGGCGGTGTTGCGTAGCGGGATATAGAGGAGGGGCGGGGAGGGGGGGGGGTTGGTGAGCAATAGGGGTAGGGAATAAAGGGGGTTGGTGAGAGCAGGAAGAGGGGGGGGGTTGACCGTGGAGGATTCGATTCGCGTTTTATGAAATATCGACGAGCTTTTCCTCCTGTTTTAAAGAGGCTGAAAAGAGGATAGAGAGGGAAGAGAAAGAAATGCGAAGGGTGGTTGAGGAGTAGGAGGAATGGGAGGAGTAAGAAGAGAGGAGACTAAAGAAAAAAGAGAAGGGGAAAAAAAAGGATAAAGTAAAAGAAAGAAAAAGGAAAACGATCGTGACTTTTCAATATCGTACCAAGACGCGCTCGTTCGTCCGTGACAGGCATTGCTAGAGACATAATAGACTCTGGATAAACGATGAGAGGAGAACAAGCAACAACCCCCCATCCACCTCCTATCCCCTCCTCGCGATGGAAAAGTTCAAAAGTTCTCTTTCGTATTTTCTCCACTCTCTCTCCCCATCCCCTTTTTCATGGTTTACGCGGATGGATGCTAATGAGGAATCTAGATGGAGGATCTCAACTCTTTTTTTTTTCTTCTTTTCTTCTCTTTTTTCTTTCCCCCTTTCTCTCCTCCTTCTCCTTTTACTCGTCCCACGGTTTCGTTGTAGTACTCCTTCATTTCAATAACGCGATTTCGTTTTTTTTTCTTTTTCTTTTTTTTTCTTTTTTTTTTTTTTACTTTTCATTTACTATATCGACAGGGATTTTAAGGTCGTGATTGGTACGAAGTAATTTTGCGGAACATCGAAAGGGGAAAAAGAAAAGAAATATCTTGAAGATTGATAATGCGTAGTAAGTAAGTAAATAAATCCGAAGGTTTGTGAGAATTCGAAGAAATTTTACGCGCGTGTGCGTGTGCGTTCGATCTTTCGATCTTTTCGTTCTCCAATCGAATTTGAGAATTCGTAAGAAATGTGATTAATATTATTGTCGAATAATTTTAATATTTACATATTACGTTCCAACGTTCGCGAATGAAAGAGTTCGCTTCCTTCTTCTTTCGTTTCTTTATTACTTTTGTTTCACTTTATTTATTTATTTCGTTCGTAGAAGGGAAAAAAATGCATGTCTTCCTAGCGTAGCCAATTAGATAACGGGGTTAGGACTCGCGCGCGTTCTCAGATGTAGAAAGAACAACGTTAAAGTGAAAATACCCTCGAAGCTGTCGTTCCTTCTACGTGATCGATTACGTTCCACTTGAAGTGGGAAAAGTGGGATTCGTTTTAAAAGAGGGCCGGGGTGTCGTGTCCTTTCGCAAGACTCGTTTTCTTCTTTGCACTGGACGAGACGATAGCAGGCAACAACACGCGGGGCTGAGGATAAAATAAAAAGAGGATTTTAAAGCGAAAGAAGGGAAAGAATAAGTGTACTTGTGTGTGTGCGTGTATGTGTGTGTGAGAGAGAGAGAAAGAGAGAGTTTAAGAGAGAAAAATAAAGGAAAGGAAAGGGTCGAGCAAAAGGGAGAGTAGGGAACGTAGAAACGAGGATTCCTTTTGGTCGGTCCTTTGAAAAATCAGACTACTCGTGTGCACCTCCTTCTCCTACGTTCTCCTTTTCGCGGAAAATATTTGCCGCTTCGTTGCCTTCGTTTGATGAACGAATTCCCCTGCGGCCGCGAGAGAAAACGGGGGAGGGGGGGGGGAATGTTTGTGAGCGAAATAAGAAAAATAGTGAACGAGAGCTTTCGTGAGTAGGCAAGTGGAAGCTTTCGGCAACGAAAAAAAAAAAAGAAAGAAGGAAAAAGAAAAAGACGAAATAAACAAAGAAGAAGGAGAAGAAAAGAGAGAGAGAGAGAGAGAGAGACGAGCAACTACCTACCACTGGTCGATATACCGTGTACTATCTATCGACGAAGAGAGAAAAGAACCGTAATGTGTTTTTTCCTCGCAGTCATTCTCGTCGTCCTATTCTCTAAATTCCATCCTTATTTTTCTTCCCGTTCATTCTCGATGATATTCTTGTTTATCATATTGTATTTGTTATATAACGCGTGTCTATGTATTCGTACGCGTTATAACGTAGTAATGTTACTCTCCTCAATGAGTCGCATAAATTCGAACGTTTCATGATTATAAGTAGACGTGACACGTTAGAAACGCGTTGGAACTTTATTTATTTATTTTGATTTATCAATTTATTTCTTTAATCCATTCTATTGTTTATATTCCACGCGGGCAAATAATGAAAGTATTAATTGGCGTTTTCATCGGAATGAACACGGATGAGGAGGAGGAGGAGGAGGAGGAGGAGGCATGACAAAATCTTTCCATTTCTTTTGTTTCTATTTTCGAGCTCAACTGCCGATGTTTGAAAAACATTCCCGATGCACTTCTTCATGTTGTTTAGTTGTTCTAAATGGTTTATGGTAGCAGCCCTGTCAAATGGACCATCTCTATTTACTAACCGTGCGAACCAAAGTGCGTGCAGATACATTATTCCAAGCTGCCACGATAGATACTCTCTGGAAATCCGTGAGAGTGGCCACTGAGTGTCAACCCGTGTTCAGGGAAAATTGCTTTCTATCGCGCTAATGCCTCCGCCATTTTAGCATAAATATCGCACCCCGAAACTTTACCGCCACTGTGACAGTGAGAGAGAGAGAGAGAGAGAGAGAGAGAGAGAGAGAGAGAGAGAGAGAGACACACACACACACCAAACGCGCAGATTTCTCTACCACGAGTGGACGTTCTGCGGGTTCATTCGACCAGGAAACCCGCGGTTCTGATTTTCACATTCAAGTGAAAACGTTTCAGCCCAGTCGTCGCTAAAACTGGCAGGAAACTTTGTGATATTCGTAATTATTAGAATCAGAAATCCTATTTCCACCCAGTAAATTAATAATCTCGTAGAAATCTAATTACAGTCGTATTAGCGTTTTACCCCTTTGCGCGAAGTATCGGATTTTCGTCCACCGTCCTTTTATTTATTTATTCATTTTTTTTCCTTATTATTTATTTATTTATTTTTTCTTTATTATTTATTTATTTTATTTGATTACCCTGGAAAATTTTTGCAAAAAGTTTAACGGATATGAGAGAAAGACAGACAGAGAGATAGAGAGAACGTATAAAAGTTTGAACTTTGTTCATTATCGAGAAGATAAGCACACTCTCTCCTCTTCTTTTTTAATAGAAATTTTTTTTAAATGCAAAGAGTCTCGGTTGTCGATTAGCGTGTAGATTCATTTTGCGTCGTTCGGATGAAAATAAATTACAAAAAAAAAAAAGAAGAAGAAGAAGGATGAGAAAAGGAAGAAAAAAACAAAGTAGAAAGAAAAAAGAAGAGAAAGAGAGAGAGAGAGAGAGAGGACAATGAGAAGTAGTAGAGTAAGCTTAGATCCTTTCGATTATTCATCGGTACGAGGATAAGGAGAGAAAATCCCAGAGCCTTTTATTACATCGTTTCCAAGTTCGAATTACGGCAGCTTGTAAAAAAGAAGTGGATTTATATGTGCCAGGTATATATATATATATATATATATATATATATATATATATATATCCTATCGTCGACTTGGCTGGCGAGTACTCGGAAAAAGAGAATGAGAGAGAATGAGAGAGAGTGAGAGAGAGAGAGAGAGAGGAGAGAGAGAGAGAGAGAGAGAGAATGAAAGAGAGAAAAGAAAACCACAAGCGGAGGAAAGAATTGTGGCTTGATAAAACGGAGAGCGAGTTCGGGCCGATGGCAATAAATAAATTAGCGGTGCTAATTGACAAATCGGTAATCTTGCGGTCCGTTACTCCGTTGGAATGGTAACGGATGTGAGCAATAATGCCCCGGCGGTGAGAGAACGTGGATACGAAACGCCGAGCTAAATTTTCTTCTCGCTCTTACAACGTTTGAAATTTCACGTACGAACACACGCTCACGCACACTTAAGCACATGTACGTACGTACAAGGGAGGTACACGGATACGAACGTATAAAGGTACCCTCCTCCTCTCCCCCCTCGCCACCCCTCCCGAATACGTAGAAAGAAAAGAAGTATTATAGGAAGGATTTCCTACAAGGGATGTTACCAGTGACTAAAGGCAACCAGGCAATTCGCCAAATTACACCTATGATTTCATACTAATTTAACTACTCCCACCCACCCACCAACCTTTAAATTGCCGATTTCTTGACTTTATTTATCGGTTTTTATTCGTCTCTAAAAAAAACCCTCCCCCACCCGTTGACTCCGTTATTCTTCTTCTTTGAATCTCTCTATTTTTTTTTTTTTTTTTTTTTTTTTTTTTAAATCATCTTTCCGTTCTTTTTTTCTAAACTTTTTCTCTCTTTTCTTTCGCGTAATTCTCTCGTCGATGTGGGGAGTGGGGGATAGAGTGGGCGAGGAATAAAAACTTTGATCAAATTATTAAACGATAGTTATACAGTTTTTTTATAGGTTTAACATTTTTCTCGGTACGTCGTCGAATATTTGAAAAGTGTAATACATACGCGCGGTTATATACGTACGTACGTACATATATTTCGTCATATTCATATAAGTTCGAGATTTAATTTACCAGTCACGTCATTATTAACGAATACTTGACATTCAAGTCCGACAATGTATTATATTTCGTTACCGGATGGCGGTCGTGCCGTCGGTGGTCGATCACTTCTATGGAGAATATCCGTCAGTTCCGATATTTGATGAACAAGTCCAATAGCGGAGCGAGCACGAATTCCACACGTACATACATACATACATACATAAATACATATGTATATACATGCATGTATACATGCATACATACATACATATGTATATATACATATATATATATATACGCTCGTCAGAAATTATTATAGATAAAAAAATAATCTCGCTATGTAGTCTCTTTCTCTCTCTCTTTCCGATACGATTAACAAGGAACGAAGTATCGCAATAATAACCTATTTGAAATGATCATTTTCGAGATATTAGATTATACGTACATAGGTATAATGGATGGACTGCCCATAAAATATATTCGATACTTCTTTTATTGCATTTTCTTTTTCCTTTTTTTTTTTTACATTATATAGTAGCAACGTTTAATTCGTTATTGTCTTTATGTCTCTCTCTCTCTCTCTTTTTTTTGATCATAAAACTTCATGAAAATTTTTTCGATTCTATTTTTCTTTTTCATTCGTTTTTATTTATTTATTTATTTGTTCACAGACCAAAGATCTAACCATTGTTTTTGTTTTCGCCCATTTTCTTTTCGATCACGTCCGAACCACTGATTTTTATTAGACCCTTTCACGAGAGATAACGTAACCAGTTAATCCCTATACGAAGATTTCCCCTAATAAAAATGTGACCGGTCCTCACCCACCTCTCTCTCTCTCTCTCTCTTTCTTTCTCTCTTTCTCTCTTTCTCACACACACAAACACACATACGCACACACACCATATTTACCAACTTCCACCATCGGTACCGTTTCGTTATGACTGATATGGCATCAGTTCGAGTTCAATTCGTAAAATTGACCGTTTCTGGTTAACTAAGTCGATCGATCGATCGATCGATCGATCGATCGATCGATCGATCGATTTATTTATTTACTTACTTATCCGTCTTGAGAAAGTAGGGAACAGTATTAGAGGGAATGTATGAAATATTTGTTGAAGTTTTCTCACTTTCTCAGCTAACGCGAACGGCTAGAAAGATCTTTTTTTTTTTTTTTTTTTTTTTTTTTTCTTAGAGAAGTTTCTCGTTTCACTTCTCTATTTTTTTGCCCTCCTTTGTGGATAACTGCAATGCACGGATCTGATTGATAATATTTTTTTCTTTTCTCATTTTTTTTTCTTCTATTTCTTTTTTTTTGCGATCACGATACAACGAAAAGAATGATATTTATTCAATTCTTGCTTTTGGAAATTTCGCATATATATATATATGGGAATAAGACAGACGCGCATCACGTTCGCAAATAACAGAAGGATATGTATGTTGGTACGCGACACAATCTTCTTCGTCAACTGTCAGCCAATCCCATTCTGCTGACGTTGCTGAAACGATAAGTTACAGCAACGTCCTCTGGAAACGTATACTATACTATACTATACTATACTATACTATACTATACTATACTATACTATACTATACTATACTATACTATACCATACTATCTACGCACATAGTAACGCAAAGGTGGTACCGTGCGTGCGAGAGAATCCAAACGTTGGAGAGATGGACGAGGGTGAACGAAATGGGGAAAAAGGGGAAAAGAGAGAGAGAGAGAGAGAGGGAGGGGGGTAAAAATGGATGCTATCTCCAGGGTTGTTGCGTCGTTCGCGGAACGAGTATTGTGATTCGATCTACCAAGCTGACTTTTTCCACCTCGGGATGCGATTTTCGGGAACGATAAGTTGAGTGTCAACGACACGCGTGTAAAGACCGTAGCCGAAGTGCCACTCTTTCTGTGGTAAAATGTTCAAGAGGGCGCGGAGGAGATCGGGGTGGTTGGTGGGGATGGGGGGGATAGTGGTGGTTGGGAGGGAAAAACGTTTTACGATGCCTTCGAGCTCTACGCTGTTTCGATTTGCAGATACGAATTCGTTACGCGAAAATTCATTTTAAAACTTGTGAAATGCGAACACCCATAAACCGCTAATATAAATATTATCTTTTACGGTACATCATAGAGAATATGCAAATTAAATTGATAGATTTATTATAAGAACGTTGACAATATCTTTATTTTATCTCTTTTTTTTTTTTATTATTTTGTTTTTATCTTTTAATTTTTTTTTCTCGATTTATTTAATAATATATAGACACAAACGTACACACACACACACACACGTATATATATATAAACTGTTCGTTTGTAGCGTTTCAAATGCGAGAAACGGTATCAAAGGTACATACATAAAACCTACCGCATCTAGTAGTTTGAAATATATGCACACAAATTTACGCAGTATTCCATGAGATTGCCAAACCACTCAGAATATTAAGAATACCGAAACAATCCCTCTCTCTCTCTCCCACTCTCTCTCTCCCCATTGTATTCCCTTTCTTTTCTATTCAAAATATATACGGAAAAAAAGTCGAGGAAGGTTTAGCCGTGTAGAGAGAGAGAGAGAGAGAGAGAGAGAGAGAGAGAGAGAGAGAGAGAGAGAGAGAGAGAGACATTTGCATAGGTAAGGAGACATATGTAAATGTTGAAAAGAAGTTAGATTATCTACTAGTAGTTCGATTGGCAAAGAAGAAAAGGGAGGAAAAAAAAGGGAATGAAGGGCTACGGGAAAGGTAGTGTTCCATCTCCTCCTTTTATTTCTTTTTTCTTTCTTTCTTTTCTTTTCTTTTCTTTTCTTTTCTTTTCTTTTTTTTTTTTTTTTTTTTTAACAAAGAATTCGTCGACTATTCCTAGAGCAAGAAAGAGAAAGATAGGGATGGAAAGAGCGATAGAGAGATAGAGAGAGAGAGAGAGAGAGGGTGAGAGAAAGGGCGAATGAAAAAGGAGGAGAGAGAGAGAGAGAGAGAGAGAGCATTGTGATTCAATCTACTCTATGGGAACTCGCAATTTTTCCGATGTCGGTACGCGAATGCGCGCTCCTCTGCGCTTCCGGTGCGGCGGATGCAGACGAAATGGAAATGTCTGTTTACTATGTAAAGCACCCGTACTCGATGACGAGGAGAACGCTCAAACTCGCCCCCGCTTCCTCTTTTTTTTTTTTTTTTTTTTTTTTTTTATCTCCGACTTTACCACGGACCTTCCGGCAGTTATTTTCAAAGTCCTACAACTATTATATAACTTGCGTAGGATCCTTACCGTCCTACCTCCGCTCCCTCCCCTCTCTTCCTCACCCATCCCTTCCCCCCTCCGGGATAATCCAGGATATATCCGTGATAATATCGGGAAATCGAGGAAAGGTGAAATTTGATCGAGAAATATAAAATTATTATTATTATTATTATTATTATTATTATTATTGTTATTATTACTTTTTTTTTTGAAATTATATCTTATTAAAAAGAGGATGAAGATAAGGATAAATGTAATATTAATTTAGTCGAGGAAATATATGGGTTGATTATCGATAGATAGTGTTTGTGTATGCTAATGCATGCTCCGAGTAAAATGTGTGTATATATATATATATATATATATATATATATATATATATATATATTTTGCGTGCGTGGGTGTGTGTGTGCGTGCGGGGCACGTGCGTGTGTATGAGAGAGAGAGAGAGAGTGAGGAGTGGAGGGAGGTGGGGAAGGAAAAGAAAGATGCATATTTTCTGGCTATGAAAAACAGGAAAAAGAAATGCGTCAGCCGAAGCCCGTTTATCTCTTTCCCCTCTGCTTTATCTGATGTGCATGAGAAATTTATGTATGAAAAAGAGTCCAAGGATCGAGGGAGATACGATTGTTGTGTTGGGTAGGATACGTAGTAGTTTTATTATACGAAAAGGGGGCTGGTTTAACAAACAAACGAACCAAAGAAAGAAAAATACGGTACAAAAAAAATGGAATATGTAATACCTGGTAAAAGAAGAACAAAAAAAAATTAAATAAAAAATAAGTAAAAATAAGAACGAAAACACAAACGTAAAAGAATCAAAGCAAAAAGAAAAAAAAAATATATATATATAAAACGTTTTTACCACAGATTCGATTCGACGATCGATCATATCGAAAAAATAACGAAGAATCTTTTTGTTATGTTTTGTTTTATCTTTCCTTTACACGGTTAGCGATGGTACGAACATAATTTTCTATTTCTATTGACCTAAGCTAAAATAGGTTTCGTGAGGGACGTTCAACGGGATATGATCTTTGGGTTTACCCTTCAATAACCATTAACAACTCTGTCGGAGTTTTCTTTCATAATTCTTCACGATGTCGAAATAAGAAAAGTTTGCCGATGGATTAGTTCTATTTCTATCAGTTCCGAAGGATTTAGAGTCTCTAATCGTCAAACTCATCCGAAGCACGAACATCGGAGCTTGCAAAGTTTGCTTGACGAGAACTTTTCGATCCTGTGAAATATACAAGGAGTGTCAACGCCATACCTTCGATGATCCTTCGGGATTTCCTCTCTCTATCTCTATCTCTATCTCTATCTCTCTCTCTCTCTCTCTCTCTCTCTCTCTCAGAGAGAGAGAGAGAGAGAGAGAGAGATATTCGAAGCTTCAAGAGATTACGAAACTAGGAAAGGATTATCTACTGGCCACCTGGAAACGGCCGATGTAACTTAAAGCAACTCCAATGTGCTGCTGGCCTCTCGTTGTTTTCGCAAGCTCGACTAATTTTAATCTCATCGTGTACATTCTCTCTCTCTCTCTCTCTCTCTCTCTCTCTCTCTCTCTCTCTCTCTCTTTGTTTTTTTTTCTCTTTTTACCTTATATCTTCGTAATATATCATTGAAGATTAACAGCAGATTCGCCATGTTTTAAGCTTGAAAAGATCTTTAATCGTTAACTGGACCCCTCCAAAAAACAAGTTCATCATTAGTTACGTTCCGTTCCGTTCCGTTTCGTTTCGTTTCGTTTCCAAATATTAATCATCAATTTTGTTATTCTTACATTAGATAAACTTCCTCGAATCTTCTATGCTTATCTAGAAGGAATAATGGAATATATGTATGTATATATATATATATATTCTATACGAAAAAGAATATAAATAACATTGGCATCGATCACGTATTTTCGTGCCAAATTTTTTCCCTCTCTTTTTCTTTCTTTCTTTCTTTCTTTCTTTCTTTCTTTCTTTCCATCACTACCTTTTCGACTTTTTATTTTTTTCTATA
Organism: Dolichovespula sylvestris; assembly: GCA_918808275.2. Classification (NCBI taxonomy): domain Eukaryota; kingdom Metazoa; phylum Arthropoda; class Insecta; order Hymenoptera; family Vespidae; genus Dolichovespula; species Dolichovespula sylvestris. The sequence goes on from OU964976.1 coordinate 3,823,371, forward strand.
TCAATGATAGTTCTAGTCCTGGCAGTCGGTTTTTTCATTCTTCCCCGTTCGATCTTTCCGGTGTATCGAGAAAAATTGTCATCACGTACGCGATGACATCGACGAGGGTGGAAGACGTTCTGCTTTGGTAAAAGCGAAGAACGGGCTGATACGGGGGTATGGGGGAGGGGGGCTGGGGTATAGGAGGGTGGAGGGAGGGGGTTTAGGTGTAGATAAAACGATGGGATTGGAAGAGAGGAGGTGCCGATGGATCCACGTTCCTAGTCATTCGTTGAGGACGTGAGTAAATATTGATGCGGATACGTGATCCGATCTGGGTAGAAATAAATGGTACGACGTCGGTGTGTTAGTTCGTAGTTTCCTTTGTGTTGTGTGCGTGTGTGTGTGTGCGTGTGTGTGTGTTCATTTTATGTCTATATATATATATATATATATATATATATATATATATATATATATTATACACATAGGATGGGAAGGAAAGGAGTGCGTGAAGTTGCTTCCGTCGAGGATTTCGTGATTTCGAGGATGTTTGTATAAGCATGAGTTTCTTTACATCCTCAAGATTAATATTGCACGTTCTTGTGTTCTCTCTCTCTCTCTCGATAAAATATTTTATTTCTAACTAACAAATAATTTCTTAGGCTATCTCTCTCTCTCTCTCTCTCTCTCTTTCTCTTTTTTTCTGTGTCGATATAGTAAAGTATTAAAATTCTATCCTTAGACCTGAAGTTTACTACGACGTGCCGTTAAGGGCATCGCGACGTCCATAATAATACAACGCTGAAACTTCGAAAGATGTTTACTTTGTATATCCTTTGCGTTAGATCATGGCACACACACACACACACACACACACACACACACATGTGGTTGCACGTAGAGACCATCAAAAGGGGTGAATGTTCCAACGTTAATGCTCCGGGCACAGACCTATTGCAATGCCGATGACGGCTGACTGATGGAATACGTCAACGTAGTCCTTGTCTCTAATTCTCTTCCCTCTCTCTCTCTCTCTCTCTCTCTCTCTCTCTTCCTCTCTCTCTCTCTCTCTATTTCCTTCAACTGGTAATATTGGATATCAATAACAACTGGCGAAACCAGCCCTAGAGTACCTTCCTGGATATGACGAAATACATCTCGTCACGTAGAGACAGCCCTGTAGCACTCCCCAAACCATTACACTACCCTGCCTGCTTGCCTGCTTGCTCTCCCCGCCCCTCCACCCTTGGAAACCCTCCTCTACTCTCTACTATTTCATCGAAACTCCCTAGACGATATGTAGGTAGTACCTTCTCTCTCTCTCTCTCTCTCTCTCTATCTATCTATCTTTACTTCTCGATTATACGATTTTCGTGCCGCTCAAGTTCATCGAATTCCAAGAAGTCAATGAAGATCCTTCAGGCAAGCGAACGCGCCCGTCTTTCCAAGAAAATATTGCCCGGTATCCCGGACGAAATTTTTTTTTACGACCGTGTCATCATTGGTCCGTCGTCTTGCGTGCGTGCGCGCTGTATCAGCCGTTTAAAGCTACGAGAAATATTTTTGTCGGATGTGAACACGTAGTTTTTTTTTTTTTTTTTAGGACGTCTTGCGGCGGCGGAGGTTGGGAGGGGTCGGTCGGAGGGTAAGCTCGTAAATAGGTTTACGCGAATATCCGACTAGCTGGGAATAAAAATTGCAATGGGAAGAATTTATTGACCGGATAAGCGCGCTCACTTTAATTTACTTTTTCCTTCTTTTCATTTTGTTTTCTCTTCTTTCCCTTCCCTCTTCTTTTTTGTTTCTTCGTGCAAGCATAGCTCCCTATCAGATTTATCCTCGTGTTTGTTTTCTTTCTTTCTCTTTTTCTTTATTCTTTTTGTTGTTTTTTTTTTTTTTTTTTTCTTTTTAAATTTATCATCGACAAAGTTTAACAAACCTCTAAAAAAAAATTTCTAATTTCTACCGGATCGATTTGTTACGTTTTAGTTTAGTCGCGTTAACGAATTGTATCTTGTAGTATTAGTTTCCATTTGTCGATACACACACACACACACACACACACACACACATATATATATATATAAGCGTTTACGAGAACCGCAGTAGGCCAATAAAGTTTGTTAGTTCATGGTGGCACTTTGTGGGCCCGCATGGAACGGATTAAACGGTATAGGTCATGACTTAACTTATTGTTAGTTGGACCGAGAAGGGAGAAGAACTTCGATGTGCGATTTCGAAATGGTTCGCTACGTTCACCGCAGCTTCGGAACCTGGGTCAGTATAAAGAGATTCAAACTCATATTCTATAACCTAGTTCCACTTTTTCTCTCTCTCTCTCTCTCTCCCTCTCTCTCTCTCTCTCTCTCCCTCTCTCTCTCTCTCTCCCTCTCTCTCTCTCTCTCTCTTTTTCTCTCTCCCTCTCGCGTGGCCTTTTGAGATTCCATTAACGGTATATGACCGTCGGCGAAAATCAATATTTAAATACGCAAATGGAAATGGTCGGTTTCGATGGCAGGAACGAAGAATTGTGATGAAAGGTCTATCCTTCTACCCCAAGATTTACGAGAGAGAGAGAGAGAGAGAGAGAGAGAGAGAGAGAGAGAGAGAGAGAGAGAGAGAGAGAGAGAGAGATGGGTAAGGTAGTGGCTTCAGTCGATGGGATACCCCTCTTGTTCGTTCATGGTTATTATGAGGATGGCCCAAATGTAAAAAAAACAAAACAAAAAATTAAGGTAAAGAAAGATAGAAAAAGAACGGCGGGGGGTTTTGAGGGGTTGGGAACTGGTAAAATTTAATTAATCGTTTACTTAGTTTTTTTTTTTCCTTTTTTTTTTAGCTCTTCTAATTATCGAGAAAGCCTTTGATTACCGAAAACAAAAAGTATGCTCGACCACGTTCGTAATCTTCTCAACGTATATTCATACACGCGTGCATACGTATTTATGCAAATAATCGTCTTCATAATGTTCCGATGAAGAACGATAGCTTTGTGTTTAGGGTGTTTTTTCTTTTTTTTTTTTTCTTAATTTTTTTTTCTTTTTTTACAGAAACTGGGAAAAGAGTAGCCGTTGGAAAGGCTACTTTTGTCTCTTTTTTTTCTTTCTTTTTTTTCTTTTTTTTTTTGTTAGGCTCGATAATAAAGACGACGAATTAAGGATTCTTTCATGTAAATTGTCGCTGATACGATTTACGGGCAATTTGAATGGAGAATGCCCCATAATGTTGGTTAGCATAGATTTGAATAAATTGTAAGTTATGGCTTCATTAAGCTCGACGAATTTTTATAAGCTTCTTTCGCCCGGTCCAAGTTTCTCCTCTCTGGATATTGCGAAGCTTTATGAGACACCGAAAGAGAGAGAGAGAGAGAGAGAGAGAGAGAGAGAGAGAGAGAGAGAGAGAGAGAGAGAGAGAGAGAGAAAATACAAAGAAGGCGAAGAGAAAAAAAAATATATAAAATGGAGAAAGCTCGTTGCCACTTATTTGGTCCCACGAGTTGCCAACGTTCAACGCAGATGTTTTTTCGTCGATGTTGTCGTCTCGCAACCTGATTGGTTGAGACGACGATGACGACGACGACAACGACGACGATTTTTAAATCCTTTTTTCTTTTCTTTTTCTTTTTTTTTTTTTTTTTATTTTTTTCTTCTTCTTACGTTATATCTCGCAGGAGACGACGGAACGTTTAACATAAAACCAATTTGCCGAAAAGTTTTTCGCAGTCTAAAGATAACGTAATTATGTATATCGTTAATAATTCCGGTTTATATACTTTTCAACAAATTTTCATAAGCGCGATTAAGGTAAGAATGGTATTAATAAAGATTATTTTTCAATGTAAACGATAACATTGCGAGGTATTAATCCGACAATTGATAAAGTCGATTGATACATTGAACGTATTCGAAAGATTCCTATTATATATATATATATATATATTCGTACAATATATTGGGTCGTCAAGATTGAAATTTGTAAGGAAAAAAATGGAGCAAAGTTGGTTGATACAACATACGTATTTCATCCTTGACGATCCACGATATATATATATTTTATCGACGTTACATCGATAGTGTAATTATAAGATCCAACGAGACAACATTTACTCGGACTTGGTTGTTGTTAATAAACGGGTATATATATATTATCGACGTTACATCGATAGTGTAATTATAAGATCCAACGAGACAACGTTTACTCGGACTTGGTTGTTGTTAATAAACGGGTCAGGTAACGTTTATACGTTTTGTTTGTCGATCGTAAATTGACAAAATAGAAACGATCATCCTTGTACACTTTAGTTGATATATATACATATATATATAGAGAGAGAGAGAGCATCGTTGGTTTGTACACAGAGGGTAGTAGTAGTAGTAGTAGTAGTAGGAGTTAGCTGCCGTAGCGGAATTGTGCGTGGATCAATAAATCGCGCGTGGAATGGAATGGTACGGTTCGCTGGAGATGCGGAGTAGCGAATAAAGGGAGCAGCTTACGTTGGAGGAATCGGCTGGTAAAAGGGGTGGATAGGGGGTGGATAGGTCGTGCGGGGTGTACGGATAGAGAGAGAGAGAGAGAGAGAGAGAGAGAGAGAGAGAGAGAGAGAGAGATGGATAGATGGATAGATAGAGGAGGTTGGTGGTTCGATGGGAATTTTGGGATAAAGTCGAGCTCGGTCCCCTCCCTCCCTCCCAATACCCACCCCCTACCCTCCACCCAAACGAGACTCTTTGTCTTCAACGTTCTCGTCTCGATACTACTACTACTCAGTTTCAGTTTCGGAAGCTCTTATACACAGAACTTAAGCAGATATATTCGATCGAAGAGATTTGGATCGTCCAACTGTTGGGGCGAGGGAGGGGAAGGGGTGGTGGTGGTGGTGGGTGGGTGGTCCGTGTCTATTAAATACAAGCGCGTAGAGACTCTCGTCTCTAAGGTTAATATAATCCTTTTATACGAAACGAATTATCAAACTGATTAAATTCGGCCCATTAATTCCGAAGAAGAAACACCCGAAGAAAATTTCGGGGGATGGGGTTGGGTCGGACGGGAGGGGGTGGTTTGATGGGCGTGTATACAAGAGAAATGTAGGCTCATCAATTCGATAAGCGTACGAAATAATGGAACGATTATTCTTGTTTAACTACTTAAAGTCGGACGCTTATTAGGAACTCGATCGTGTCTTGACTATTGTTAATAGTCTTTAGCGACTGAGAATTGTACATTGCGTTCGGTAATCATCATTAAAAGTTTCCTTTTCATTCGGGGTAATTTTCCTACGGTTTAATTTCTATGTATTGGATGGCGCGGAATGAGATAGGGTAAAATTGCAGGCGTTCGTAGTTTAATTTCCTTTTAGGGGTGTTTTTGTTTTCTTCTTTCTTTTTTTTTCTTTTTTTTTTTTTTTACTTTTTTCTTTCGTCCTAACAAAATCAATTTCGAATAGAGCTTACGGTAAATATACTTATGTATATATGTACACGTGCGAGATTAGATTTTAACGGGTTGCTTACGATGTTTCTTTTTATGAGGTTTTCTTTTTTTTTCCACCCCTTCCTAATCCGTGACACCATGGATATTCGAGTATATCTTAGATACGATCGGTGTGTGTCCACCTGACAAGAGGATATCGTAAAAACATGAAGTTGCCATATGTACATATATATATATATATATATATATAACGAATATGAACGAAGAAGTTCGGTCGTCTGAAAAATCGATTTGCAAGATCTCGTGCGGACACTTAGCGAAAGCTTAAAAACCAATTAAGCATTAATCCCAAAGGTATTTCTTTTTTGGGTGAGGTCGAAAGGTTGGATCGTGCGGGGAGGTAGAGAGAGAGAGAGAGAGAGAGAGAGTGTAAGTATATCGTTGCAAGTTTAGGTGACTTAATGAGCCGAGAATATGTATTCGGTACCCTAGAAGATCGTTACTAAACGCGAAGAGGTCAACGAGTGAGAGTATACCTAAGCGAAAGATTCAAAAGACCAGCAGCGAAATGGTGGATACTTTGTGTGTGTGTGTGTGTGTGTGTACATATATACCGTTGGTAGTTGGTAACTACACACACACACACACACACACATATATATACTCACCGTAAAGTTCACGTACGAGAGAGAAAGGCCGGAAATAATTGTAAGACCGCGACGTGTGTTATTTCTCCTTCTCGTTATAGTAGTACGCGTACTATAATACTTATACGAAGTATGGATCCGAGAAAGTTTTCGTTTAGAAAGGAGAAGACCATCACCATCACCATCACTGCGCTCTTTCGTCCTTCTCCTCGCATTATTACTCGCGCATTTGCTTTTGCAGTCAACAG
>OU964976.1:3832177-3842177 GCA_918808275.2 Dolichovespula sylvestris
GTCTCTCTTTCCTTCTTTCTTTTTTTTTCTCTCTCTCATTTGGAGTTTCCATAAATTCGTGTACACGCGAGATACTCGACGAGGGTTGAAAAAGAGATAGAGAGTGAGAGAGAGAGAGAGAGAGAGAGAGAGAGAGAGAGAGAGAGAGAGAGAGAGAGAGAGTTGAAAGAGCGGACTGCGTTGTTCTTCGCAAAAAAGTGTGTTTACGGATTTTGTTACAATACACATTAACCCCGTTGAATCAAAACGAAACATTATTTCGTTTTCTCTCTTTCCCATAGCACGCGTTGTCACTTTCAGATTACACGTGGGACCTACCTAACCCACCCACCCACCTACCCACCTACCCACCTACCTACCTACCTACCTACCAACCTATCCGTCGAATTATTTCGTTGAACGTTAACGAGCACTCGAACGAAACACGATTTCGAAAAGTACGCTCAACGACCGACTCCTTCCAACCTCTCCCCACCCCATACACACACACACACACACACAACCCTCCCTCCCTCCCTACCCCGAAAAAAACGAGGGAGAAAAACATTTATTAAAAATAGTCACTAACGAGATCCGTAATTTATTTGATTGTCGCGCACCTATCGCTTACGAATTTTCATTCACTTTTCCGCGTGTACGTGCCGTGCGTACACGCGTGCGTGCATGTACGTAGTATTTTTTTCACCCTTTTTATTTTTTTTTCTTTTTTTTTTCTTTTATTCGCGAGGACACGAGCATGTCGAGACCGATCAATTACGAGGGATGAACGAGTTCGTATCGAAGGCGTGGCAATTTTCAACGCTCTTTCGTACCGTGAAAACGCTCTCTCTCTCTCTCTCTCTCTCTCTGCCTCTCTCTCTCTCTCTCTCTCTCTCTCTCTCTCTCTCTCTCTCTCTGGACAGGGTGTATAAAGCTGGTTAAATTCAATTATCTCGAAAGCGTAATTTTCTGGATAGGATATATTCGGTTTAAGAGTAAGGCCCCCTCCTCTTCTAGCCCCCCTCACCCCCACCACCACCATATACCGACACCATTCTCTCTCTATCTCTCTCGCTCTCTTTAACATTCGATGCGTCAAACTCGCGAAACTTTCTAGCAAATTCAATTTCTTCTCATGTATATTTCGTATTGAATTTTCATGGGGAAAAAAAAATACGGTTAAGTGAGAAAAGCGATAGAGTGTATATGAGAAAGAGAATGAAAAAGAGAGAGAGAGAGAGAGAGAGAGAGAGAGAGAGAGAGAGAGAGGAAAATATCGAAGCATAATTTATCAATAAAGTCGCTTACGAATTTACCGTGTGATGAAGAGTACGAAAAGAAACGTTTTTCCGTACCTTCTCTTCTTTTTATTTATTTGTTTATTTATTTATTTATTTATATATATATATTTTTTATCTTCCTTTCCTTTTTTTTCTTATTCTTCATCATCATTTTCTTCTTCTTCTTCTATTTTTTTTTCCATCGAATGTTACTACTCGGAACGTACGAAGAGTCAGAACGGCGATGCGTGAAAACGTGGAGAAAAAGGAAGAAATAATAGCGATGGAGGTATTGTTTTGGAAAATATTGCCAGCATGGTGTGTGTGTGTGTGTGCGTGTGTGTGTGGGTGGGTTTATGAAAGAGAAGAGAAATTCGTAGGTTAGAAAGGCAATATTATATTTATTTCCAGAGAATCAAAGGATTGTTATCGGTTTTCCATTCTGTTACGATCTATACACGCTCTTCTTTCTCCATTTTTGTCCTTTATCATCTTTCCTCTTTCTACCTTTTCTTTCTTTTCTTTTCTTTCTTCTCTCTCTCTCTCTCTCTCTCTCTCTCTCTCTCTCTCTCTCTCTCTCTCTCTTTCTCTCCTTCTCTCTCTCTCTCTCCCGTAAATACATCACGAAGTGTAACACACCTGTTCGCGCGTTTTTTTTCTATTTCTTTTTTATTTATTTATTTATTTATTTTTCTAATCAAATCGTAATTTTATACCTTATTGTCAGATATAAAAGTGTACATATCACGTAATAGCGTTTGTCAATAATTCGAGTTCGCGTAGAATCGTCGCGATCTTTGAGACTTACTTTTTATTTTCTATTTTTTTTTCGTATGTTTGTTTCGTTTGATCAAAAAAAAAAAAAAAAAAAAAAAAAAAAAAAAAAAAAAAAAAAAAAAAAGAAAAAAGTAAAAAATATAATAGCAAAGAAAATTTCTCTTTAAAGAACCGAACCAAAATGAACATCGTTGTTATATGTACAAACAAGAGGTATGGCAATACCAGGATATTACAGATTCTCTCTCTCGATGTTTGAATTCATCGATGGATGCACTTCGAGGTAGGGTCGAAGGACAATGCAGCTCGTATTTCGTACTCTCTCCCTCTCTCTTTCTACAAGAGGAGGATGAGGAGGAAGGGTCGTGAATCATCGTTCCATGGACGCCTCGAGGTTCCCCCGTATTAAAAGCGCTATAAGACAATAACAGGCTGTGTAAGATCTTTTTTTTTTCTCCCTTTCCCTTTCCTCTTTTTTTTTTTTTTAAGGTGAATTATTAATCAAGGTGAGGGTAAAAGAGAAAGAGAAAGATGCATAGAGAGAGAGAGAGAGAGAGTGAGAGAGATAGTGAAAGAATGAGTGAGAGAGAATGAGTGAGTGAGAGTGAAAGAGAGAGAGAGAGAGAGAGAGAGCAAGCTTCCCAGTTAGGGTTGTACTTCAAGGATATAACGTTAAAGCATCGTACTCGCTCGTTTCATTATTGAATGCAAATAGGTTCGTTAGGAGTTCGTTTTTGAGCGCTTGAGAGAACGTATAAGAGGGAGAGAGGACCTTTAAGGACGCGACCCACAACCCCCGCCCGCCCCCTCCTTTAACCGTCTACAGGGATTTTGAGGAAACAATACACCCCGAGCCCGTTTTCCCCGGGATATAGTATAACTATGGACTACTACGGACTACTACTACTACTACTACTACTACTACTACTACTACTACTACTACTACTACTACTTCTACTTTCAGGTGAGACGCGAAGAAAATTAATTCTCGCCGAGTTTCTAACCGTTTCGAAAGGACTGTCAAGTTCAGCCAGAGGCGTCGTGTAACCCCCTCTCACCCCTCAAACCATCCCCTTTCTCCTTGATAATAAGTTTTCGGGGTTTAATTCTGAATTGTCTTATTAAATGCTCGTTGAAGGATCGATCAATCTCGTTAGCAATAATAGTAGGATTTCATTCTATTATCGTATGTATATGATCGAATTAGATTTTCGACGATCGAGTATCTAATGAAAGAAAAAAAAAAATATATATATATATATATAACAAAAAATAAAATGTAACAATTCTATCGTGCAACGAATGTGACATTCGATGATCGGTACATTTATTTTTCTTTTTTTTTATTTTTTCTATCGTAATGATAAGAGGGATAATTATTAGAAAAATGTTACAAGCCGTTGAAATAAGCGAACACACTCACAGACACACAGACACATAGAAAACGCGATTATTTCTCACAAAAGGATAATGGCAATAACGGTGTGGTTAGCACAGTTTAAAACGTAAATAAACGTCTTATTTAAGTATTACCGAGGCACAAGCACGCACAGGCACGGTGGTGCATTAAGAGATATGTGGTTTATGGTTTTCACCGTTAACGGGGAGAATTAAATACGCGGATATCGTATAATTTGCTAACGATAGGAACAATTCACCGTTAAATCTGCATTTATTTAATATTACATTGCTCCGAGGATAAATTTATTAGTTTATTTATTTTTTAATCTTTTTTTATTTATTTATTTATTTATCTTTTCTATACTCTCGAAATATATACTCTCTTCTCTCTCTCTCTCTCTCTCTCTCTCTCTCTCTCTCTCTCTCTCTCTCTCTCTGTTATACATTTTTATTTATTTATTTATTAATTTATTTATTATTATTTTGTTTTTATTATATATATTCTCGAAATATCATTGTTCTCTCTTTTACTTTTTGATCGTACCTACATTTTCGAAACTCTCTTTATCTCTATATCCCAGAGCCGCCCTCATTTCCTTTAGGGAGCTATGAAATTAGTCGTCGAAAATGGTTACGATTATTTCAACGGTGTGTAATGTAATTACAAACTGTGATAGGGGGTGTTGGGGGAGGGGGCGGAGCACGAGGACGGGGAAATACATTAAGAATTACACGGCGTTCAATGCTCGTAAAACCGGAACGTGGAACGAATGTTACGAATCAGGAAAATCATCGTACCATGTGACTAGATTTACGTTTTACGATCGAACTGGGATCGGATCGAATCATTGAGAGAGAGAGAGAGAGAGAGAGAAAGAGAGTTTAGTCAAAATTTTACCTCTCTCTCTCTCTCTCTCTCTCTTTCTCTCCCCGTTAATATAACTTTATGTCGACACAAATCGTGATTAGTTAATCAAGTTCCTGATCGAATAGTTTATTCGATTTCAGCTTCGTCGAATAATTGCGTTTCGTTTTGCCATCCGAATTTATGAATGCCCTTGTATACTCGTACGAGTTTGGAACGCAAAAAAAAAAGAGAGAAAAGAAAAAAGGAAAAAGTAAAAAAAAAAAAAAGAAAGAACGAAAAAGACACAGAGAGAGTGGGAGAGAGAGAGAGAAAGAAAGACATTAGATCCGCGAGTTACATTGAAATGAGAAATGTATTTATAATAATATTTTATATACGACAAAGGTTCGATAAGAGAGAATATATATATACGGAACTATGTGAATGCCGATGGTTAAACAAAGTAAAAGTTTTCGTTAATACCGATGTAGAGATAACCATTCGTTCTCCTAATTAATTCCATCGAAATTAAATGTAAACAGGGCCGTCGGAATTGTAACGTTCCATTACCAAATTTAGCCGTGCAACAATCAAGCTATTTGTCTTTTGCGAGTAGATCGTTCCATTAATACGAGAGGCAAAACCAAAACGATCGGCGGACATCTCCGTGCTATCGTTACGGATTGTAAGAGTACAACGTCCGTTTATACACAGTTCGGTTTTCAACAAATATTTGCAATATTTTATATCGTTTAACGATTACGTACTTGTATTATTTACATCAATTTATTTTCTAATTAATATTTCATTGTATATATACATATATATATATGTATTTATATAATATTATTTCGTATTTGGATGAAAGATATTCAGAGTTGATTATGTTTGCTTATTTATATATATATATATATATATATATATATATATATATATATATGTATGTATGTATTTATATACACACACACACACACATATATATACATAAATTTTTGTCATTAACAGAGTCGCCGCATATTATAAAAACGAGGTAGATAAATTATGCAGTACAATTTTATTGAAAGAGCGGACTCGCGCCACTTTCAAAGTATTACATTCGTAATTTCATCGACCGCGTTGATTTATAACGACGAAATGATGCAAATTTTGAAGGGGTTTTATTGCTTTTGGGCGGAACTGTTTATAGATAAAAGAAAAAAAAAAAAAAGCAAAATCTCGCAGCTAATCGTATTCGTCGTTATCTATCGTTAACTAATTTTTCACCGAAGATGGACTTTTACAAAAAATGAAAACGGTTCGTATATAAATTATTTGTCTTCCGATTAAAAATAAATATAGAAGAGAATCCGTTTGGTAATAACGTTTATCGTCGATAAGCTTGATGAAATACTTTGGACACGATATTAATTTATATATATATATATATATATATATATATATATATATTCTCTATTGATGCGTAAAATATCAAGTGGGAGTATTTGAAATAATGAAGAAGGGTATAGATCCCTGACACCCTTCTTCCTGTGGTATAGATAGGCGGACACGACCGGACGACGATCGAGATGATAGCAATTTGCACTCCTCTTTCCTGAACGAGAACCCTGAATCGGTTGGAGGACTTACGGAGAGAGAGGGGGGTGGGGAAGAGAGAGAGGTTGCTGACGTGAACCCCGTGTCTATTTCATCGTACGTGCTTTGTAGGATCTTCGCGTAGAGAAAAAGATTGAGATAGAGATAGAAGGAGTTTGTGTGTGTGTGTGTGTGTGTGTGTGTGTGTGTGTTTGTGTTTGTGTGTATGAGAGAAAGAGAGATAAAGAGAGAAAGAGGAAGGTAGAGAGGGATGGAGGTAGAATAGCGCACAATTTCTTCCGTGGACGATCATAAATTTCTTTACACCAAACGTAGAAGAAAATCTTGGTTTGTAAGTGGCCTTTATCTCGTTACGTTCTCTTGGATTTCGAGGTAATACTAGTTGTCGAGGGGTGAATCGTAAGTTATATTAAGATAAAGAATATAAGATCGATAACGATAGCGGTTTTTTATTTATTTATTTATTTATTTATTTTTATTGTATCCTTTCGTCGTTTAACGTTTCTTTTTGTTATCGTTTTCGTCGTTGTTATATTTTTTATCATTGCGATTTTACAAACGTCAGCTCTAACGTGAGATATTTTATTCGTTGATCGAAATAAAGAGAATGCGAAAAAAAAAAAAATATATATATATATATATATATATATATATATATATATTACATCGTCGAGGTTGAAATTTCTAGGGAAAAAAAAAGACTATTAGTTATGATTAATTACAAATTTATATATAATGTATATATATATATATATATATATATATATATATATATATATATATATATATATATAGAGAGAGAGAGAGAGAGAGGGGTTTTTAAATGCGATTAAAACCGAAGTAACGTAGTAAAGTAAAAAGAAAAAAAAAATTACGTACGGACGAAGTGCGATAGATAAAATATAACGATACACACACATATATACATATATGAAATACATATATATATATATAGTATGTATTACGGAGTCGAAGTAAACGTTAACTTTACATAACACCAGTTAAGTTTCATTTCGACAATTTAGGGTTAAGGGATTGCTTTGACCGTAAATGTCGGATACTATATACGCTACCGCATGGATAGCAAGTACTACGTAGGTACGTATATGTATGTACGTTTGCGGATATGTACTAACAGAACTCTCTCTCTCTCTCTCTCTCTCCCTCTCTCTATCTATCTATCTATCTATCTCTCTCTTTCTCTCTATCTATCTATACCGACGGAGAAAGACAGAGTTATAGAGGAAACTGCAGACGGATAGAAACGATCGTACGCGAAGCAAGAGACAGCTTACCGCTTAGTTAATCCAACCTAAACCACCTCTTCTCTTTCAGTCTGCTTCTCCCTTCACCCTTACCCTCTCACTCTCACCCTCACCCTTTCTCTCTCTCTCTCTCTCTCTCTCTCTCTCTCTCTCTCTCTCTCTCTCGGTCTCTATTTCTCTCTGTCACTCTAATATCTCCGTCTCTGTCTCTTGAACTCTTAGCGGGTAGCCTTACTCTCTCTCTCTCTCTCTCTCTCTCTCTCTCTCTCTCTCTCCCTCTCTCTCTCTCTCTCTCTCTCTCTCTCTCTTTCTCACCCTGAATCCAAAGCTGAGCCACCCTCGGTCACCCAAGGGCCACGGGCCAATCCCAGAGCGAGTTCGTCGTCGCATTGTCACGCATTGTGCGAGCCTCGGGCTTTGTCTAACTTCCAACGGTACTTGTATAGGACAATTGCTTGCTTGCTTCGTCTTCGTCTTCGTCTTCATCCTCGTCCTCGTCCTCTCTTCGTCATCTTCATCTTCATCTTCATCTCTTAATCCTTGTCTTAGTCTCTTCGTTCTAACAGTCGCCGTCGCCATCGTCATCGCCGTCGCCATGGTCGTCGTCGTCGTCGTCGTCGTCGTCGTTGTCTTTCTAAACGCGTAGACATCGTCGTCGATGACACAAACGAGAGGAAGCAAGTTCCTGGTTTGGTAATTTGGCACGCACCACTCACGTACTCCTTCTGCACGCACGCACGCAAAACTTTCCAGTTAGATTTATATATATATATATATATATATATATACATATAAAAGATTGTTATATATTCCCTTTCTATCGGTGTCCCATCATGATTAATTACGTTGGATGTTAGATCTTAGATTTATAAAAAAAAAAAAGAAAAAAAAAGAAAAAAGAAAACAGAAAAAATAAATAAAGAAATAAAACACTTTCATCGTCAAAGTTATTGCAAGGTTTATCCTTTTATTGTATATTGATTTTATCGTCCTTAGATATCTATTTATCTATAGTACACACACACACACATATATATATATATATATATATATATATTTAAAGCTTCCTTTGTGGTACACGAGAAAATCTCTTCCTCTCTTTCCATCGAAGTTCTATCCTGGATGGTAATAATAGTTGGATGTCGGATTTACAAACAAACAAACAAACAAACAAAAAATAAATAAAAGAAAAAGACTTTTGTCATTAAAGTTATTGCAGTTTATGCTTGATTTTATATAAAGTTTATCGTCTTTAAATGGTATATCTATTATATTTTTAAAGCTTCCTTTGGAACGTGCGATATCTCTCTCTCTCTCTCTCTCTCTCTCTCTCTCTCTCTCTCTCTCTTCCTCTTTCTCTTTCTCTTTCTCTTTCTCTCTTCACTGTCGATAAAGTTTCAAAAGAACAATTCCGAGTCGCGCGCGATCTCTTGAAAAGACGCGAAACGGTATTGTCCTTTCTTTGAGAAGTAAGTCGTACGAACAAAAGGGTGACGGGAAAACACCCCCTCATTCTCTCTTCCTCTCTCTCTCTCTCTCTCTCTCTCTCTATGTGATATGTACTTTTATATCGAACGTTCTTCGACAAAGTTGTATAAGGACGCCCCTGTAGCTTTAGCGAGACGTTCGAGTTTCGTATATAGTTGGTGAAGTCGTTTCTACCTTAAACTTTAAAATGCTTCGAATATCGAAAGAAAAAAAGAAGAAGAAGAAGAAGAAGAAGAAGAAGAAGAAGAAGAAGAAGAAGAAGAAGAAGAGGAGGAGGAAGAGGAAGAGGAAGAGGAGGAATGAGGAAGGAACGCGAAGAGGAACAGGAACAGAAGAGGAGTAAGAAAAAGAAGAAGAAGAAGAAGAGGAGTAGGCGGAGGAGTTTTAGGTGAGACTGTTGTGTACGTACACACGGTTTGATAGGGGTTTAGAGGGGTTGGAGGGGTAGAGGAGCGGAGGCAGGATACAAGGGGAATCGAATTTCGATCGATCGACATCGAGAGTAGGACGGAAGAACCTTTACTCAGGGACATCGAGTGAAATCGTTCGAGTGCTCGAGTGGAACTCGTTAAGACGACATCGGTGATTGCTTGATGATCAATAAGCTAGCCTCTCTAATTCAAGAGAGAGAGTGAGAGAGAGAGAGAGAGAGAGAGAGAGAGAGAGAGAGAGGAGTACGAGTGAGACTAATTAAGCTGATTAATCTGTCGAGCATCGTCGAGTCTGAATGTCTGCTTACTTGAATTTTTTTCTCTTTAAAAGGAATTTTACTCATGGGGGATCTTTTCTCTTGCTTCTCCTTTTTCTCTTGTTTTTTTTTTTTTTGTTGTTGTATTTTTTTTTTCTACGAGAAAAGCCTACTCTCCTTTTCCTCTTCCTCTCTCTCTCTCTCTCTCTTTTATTCTCTCTGTCTATCTGTCTATCTATCTGTCCATCTCTTTCTTTTGTCGAATTTTTTTCGATGAAATGGTAGTATCTCATCTATCGATGTGGCATCTCGTTAACGAAGAGAGAGAGAGAGAGAGAGAGAGAGAGAAAGAGAGGGGGTGGAGAGAGGAGGAGGAGGAGGAGGAGGATGAGGGATATATATATTTTTTTGCTAAAGATTGCCCGGAAGCAATAGTTCTACGTGAATTTTTTTCCATTCTAATCAAAACCGAGTTCTTTTCATAGAGAGAGAGAGAGAGAGAAAGAGAGAGAGAGAGAGAGAGAGCCCGTGGATTTTTTTGCTTTCTATATTATCTTTATATATATATATATTTCGATTTTATATTTATTCGAGAAATTGCTTGAACGAATAATAAAACTCGTCGATTAATATATAGATAGATATTGAATATTAATAATGATTGTACTTAGTATCTCTCTCT
>OU964976.1:3847177-3867177 GCA_918808275.2 Dolichovespula sylvestris
TATATATGTATGTATGTATGTATGTATGGTATCTGTATCTATGAACGGTTCCGTGATCGAATGGTTATCGAAGAATTTTCCTACCTATCGAACCTCCCTAATAAAGCATTAGCAGCTTTCCTAAGGGATGAATTGGTTCGGGGATGTCGATAAAATCGAGGGGATATGAGTTTATAAAATATGAGATCGAGTGACGGTGATGGTATTGGTGGTGATGATGGTGGTGGTGGTGGTGATAGTACGTTCAGTTTGTGGGAGGGTGGGGAGGAGGGGACACAGGATGTATTTAAAGGTATTTAAAGGGGGATGGTGCGAAGATCGTCTTAGAAAGGGATCGAAAGTCTGTAGAGATGTATTTCGTTTAGATAAGGGTGACACGGGGGTTGGTTTTAGGACGGCTCGGGAAACGGGGTATGTGGGGAGGGTTTGAGGGGGAAGACAATCGTCGTTCGAGTTTTATTCTTTGCATTGTCAAATATCTATCAGGACTTTGTAATTGGGTACTCTTTTTATTTTTTTTCTTTTTTCTTTTTTCTTTTTTCTATCGTTATTTCCTTACTTCTCTATTCCCCCGTTGCTTTCGACGAAACACCTTCATGTTATCCTATAAACCTTCAAGAGTTACTCGGTCGTATACTTTTAATTTCATCATACATACATACATACATACATGCATAGTCCGGACTTTCTCGATATTTTATTTCGATATTTCGTAATTCAGGATTTCGTTGTGCTTTAGTCTTTCTTCTTCGATCTTTCTTACTTCTTTCTTTTTCTTCTTTCGTCTTTCTTTTATTTTCAGATTTTTTTGTAGAAATCCTTACTCGAAAAGAAAAATTATACGAGTGATACCAAGTGTGAATGATATATGGTTGATCAATTAATATGAGATTATACATACATACATACATACATACATACATACACACACATATATATATATGTATGTATGCGTATATAAATATATAACATGAACGTTTCAATGACAAGTAAAAGTCAATTTTATTTCTTGGCTTAGAAGAGATCGAAGGAGTTGTTGAGGTCAGTGGCACTCGTATATCCGTAGCGACAAAGTCTATTTTCGTGACGCTAGTAACTTACACTCGTAAAAAGGAGAAAGAGAGAGAGAGAGAGAGAGAGAGAGAGAGAAAGAGAGAGAGAGAAAGAGAGAGAGAGAGAGAGAAGGAATGATATAAATTATTTTTTAAAAGAATTATTTACGTCCGTAAATATATCTCTTTCGATATTAATTATTTTTATTTGTACATAAAAAAAGAATTCAATGTATCAATAAGCACAATTCACACACACGCATAGACGCGCGCGCGGGTATGGGATTTTCTTTGAAGTATAATAACACGATACTCGTAGAGAGAAAGAAGAGGAGGAAGAAGAAAAACAAAAAAGAAAAGATAAAAATGGTAGGAACGAGGAAAATATATTCGTGCGTAAAATGAGGAAGAAAATGAAAAAGGGGAAAGAAAAAAAGGAAGGCTGGCGTTGTGGTGGGGCGGGGAGGGGAGGGGAGGGATGCCTTCTCGTCGTGTACTTTTATATAAGATTCAGAGACCCAACCGGGACGGGTAACGTTCGGAGTTATGTATATACTTACGTTGAAAAGTTTTCGGATACGTGTAAAAGCGTTTCTCCCACGATAGGATATATATATATATATATATATATAGAGAGAGAGAGAGAGAGAGAGACACCCCGAAGCTTTTCACTGAGAGAGGAATCCTGGATAAACGACGAGTACAACACTACACTACACACCTTTCTATCTTTTGGCCTTGTCCTCTTCTCTCTCTCTCTCTCTCTCTGTGTTTTTTATCCTCTTTTTTTCTTTCTCTTTCTTTTTCTTTCCTTTTTTTTTCGTTGCCTTTTACTCTGCTCAACGAGATCATCAAGTATCCTTTGAATGATCAACACAATCGATGAGAACCTCTAATCTTTTATCCTCCATCTTATATTTATATCTTATTATGTATATATATATATATATATATATATATATATATATATATATATATAAATTATTATTATTTGTTTTGGTTTTATTTTTCGTTACATCTCTTTGTTTTTTCATTAAAAAAAAAAAAAAAAACAAAAGAAAAACATTTGTCGGACAATTCATTCGCTCAAAGGGTATCTCGTGGGCGTCGTTGCTGCAACTGCAGCTGCAACAGCAACAGCAGCAGCAGCAGCAGCAGCAGCGCCTCGTGCAGGATGACTAACAAAGAAAAAAAAAAAAAAGAAAATAAAGGAATAGCAATAATAGGATTGAAGAGGATGATGAACGTGTGCGTTCGGGATTCGTATACTTTGATCTAATTAGAGTAGAGCTCCTAGGAGCATTATCCGTTGCAAGAGAGATAGAGAGAGATAGATAGATAGATAGATAGATAGAGAGAGAGAGAGAGAGAGAGAGAGAGAGAGAGAGAGAGAGAGAGAGAGAGAAAGCCAAGCCAGGCAGTCAGCCTGATGCTGCTTTTGATCTTGAATCTGATTAGAACACTCGTCGTCGTGTCGTAGTCGTAGTCATAGTCTCCTCGTAGCTTTGGTGCATATCAGTCGTAGTAGAGCAATCATCGTCTCTCGGTGCAGGGAAGAGAACAATCGTGCGCTATTCGTCGAAGAGAGAGAGAGAGAGAGAGAGAGAGAGAGAGAGAGAGAGAGAGAGTTCAACGGTAACGGGATAAGCCAACGAAATAAAGGATGGGATATATGTATCATTGTGTGTGATGAATAATTACGTTGTCATGAAAATCGCACGATAGCAAACGTTTCGCTTTGGACGAGAATATTATTATATTATTACGATTGGGATCGGCTAATTTAAATCCTTTCTTTTATACCCCGTCCGTGGGTCGTTTTGAAAAAAAAAAAAAAAAAAAAAAAAAAAAAAAAAAATCGACCTTTTTTTTTTTTTTTTTTTTTTTTTTTTTTTTTTAAAGATTTTCCGTACCCTCGTCTTTCTCTTCTATTTTCTCTTTGTTGTTTCTCTGTTTTTTTTTTTTCTTAAATTCTAGAAATTACGAAACCCACGAACGAATAGAGGAGGGGGAGAGGGAACTTTTGGCACGACTCCTACGTAATTTTCACACAATGTTTCGGTGTTTTTTTTTTTTTTTTTTTTTTTTTTTTTATGTGATTTAAGACGACACGTCATACAATATAATCCAATGGATTGATATTAATTGCTCGGTAATTGGCGAGTATGAATATTTTTTACTCGACAAAGAGGCAAAAGAAGAGAAAAGAAAAGAAAGGAAAAGAAGAGAAGAGAAAAGGGAAGAAGAAATAAAAAAAATGTTACCCGCTATTTTACCCGAATATTTGTTGATAATGATTAAACGCATTAGTTTGCGGAGGAAGATTGATTGTTTTTGTATCTTAAAATGTTCGGTGATAACGAGCTAAGGAGGAGGTCGAGGAGGAGGTGGAAGAAGAAGAGAGAGGGTGGCGGGGCGAGGGGAAAAGAAGAGAAAAGAAAAGGAAAGGAAAGGAAAGGAAAGGAAAGGAAAGAAAAGGAAAATGAAAAGGAAAAGAAAAGAAAAAAAGATTAGACCATAATTCACTCGGTGACGCGTTGAAATAAATCTTGAGCGCGTTTAAATTAATCGTCCAACGTCGTTCTATAGTTAGAAACTCTCGGGGTGTAATTAAAGATCGTTATCGCCTCCGTCAGCACGAAATTCCATGCAGTTCGAACGCAGCAAGACGGACTGCCGCGGAGAATTTCATCGGCTGTCACGATTTTGAGCTCGGGATATTAACCAAAATCGCCTGGGTCTCGTGCGGGAGTTCCTTTTCTTTTTCTTTTTTTTTTTTTTTGTTTTTTTATGGGTTTGTCATGTTTGAATTTACAAGAGAAGAGACGAGAGAAAGAAAAAAAAAAGAGAGAAAGACGACAAAAAAAAAGATAACAAAAAGTAACGAAAAAAATAAATAAATGAATTAATTAATGAATGAATAAAAATAAAAAGAAGAAGAAGAAGAAGAAGAAGAGGAAGAGGAAGAGGAAGAAGAATGAACGTGATCTATTTTCTTTTTTTTTGTATTTTTTATCTTTATTTTTACTTTTATTCTTACATACGTGCTTTAAGAACCATATAGGGTGTTTTAGATTTCTTTTCTTTCCCATATTTTTTTTTGGTCCTTTTATCTTTTAATCGATTATTAACATTCATAACGTCATTCTTAAAAAAAAATCTTTCTCGACGGCTACGAACAAATGTTGTCTCCCTCTCTCTCTCTCTCTCTCTTTATATCTCTATATCTTTCTCGTTTTATTTTTCTTCTTATTTTATTATTATTATTATTATTATTATTATTATTATTATTATTATTATTATTATTATTATTATTATTATTATTATTATTATTATTATTATTATTACTACCTGATCGTACACCCTTATCCATCTTGTGTATCGTTCGTTAACGTTGTTAAATCGAAATAAAAAAAAAAAAGAAAAAAGGAAATCGTGTATAAGCTCAAGCACACACGCACGCACTCCCGCACACTTGCGATATTTTCGAGACATGTCTAGAGAGAGAGAGAGAGAGGAGTGTGTGTGTGTGTGTGTGTGTGTGTGAGAGAGAGATAGATAGAATTGGCAATAAGATTTACGATGGCGCGTGCGCGAAGAAGAGAAGCACAAAGCTAACGCACACGAGAGCATAAAAGCTAGACAGAGAGAGACAGAGAAAGAGAGAGAGAGAGAGAGAGAGAGGGAGAGAGAGAGATAGAGAGAATCTCCTCTCCTCTCCCCTCTCACTTCGTTCGTGGTCGTAGAACGTGTAAGTACGTCGAATATAGGGATTACACGGGTATAACGACTAGCTCGAGCACTCGTCGTACATCGCGTATCCATCAGCTAGTTTTCATCGTTTCAAACATTCCTTTGTCGACTACTTAACATAAACGATAAGGACATAACACCGACGTATGTATATATATATATATATATATATATATTACAATATTACGCATGGATCATATGTCACCATCGAACGTTATAACGTTTGTCTGTAATAAAAACCTTTCGTAAAAATGATAACAACTCCGATGATAATATTTTCCTATCTTTCAATTTGTTCGTGCATCATTATTGTTATTATTGTTATTATTATTATTGTTTACGATAGAAAAGAGTTGATACTTCGAAGGAAACGAAAGAAAGTATGAAGTCAGTCAATAATACGTCGATTGATATTATATATATGTGTGTGTGTGTGTGTGTGTGTACATTGTATACATGAGATGTTAAACATAATAAAAGTAACACATTCTTAATAATAAAAAAAAAAAAAAAGAAAAGGATGCATCGGCATAAATCTAACGACGAAATAAAAATCTGGGATTAGAGATAAACTGTGGATCGTAATCTTTCTCCAAACAAATTATTATACATCGTTGATATATACATCTACATATATATATATATAATACATACAAATATGAAGGATAGATGTCTCGCACGTAACGTAACAATATTATTTGTCAACGACAATTAATCGATTAACACGTAATGTCATTATTTGTGGATACTAAAGTAATGGATACTAAAATTTCAAATACAACACAACAACAACAATATATATATATATATATATATGATCTGAAACAAACAATATCTATGGAAAGGGAAGGGGTGTTCAGATCCGTGCGTTGCGTCTTCTCGCAACAAAAAACCAAAAAAAAAAAAAACAAAATAAAAAAACGGAACGAAAAATAAGAGTATGCGTGTTTGTGTTTGTGTTCGCGTTCTTGTTCGTGTAGGGGATCGGATGACGACAATGACGACGATGACGACGATGACGTCGTCAATGACGGCGTCTACGTCAACGTTAATGACGACTACGACTACGATTACGATTACGACAACGACTATGCGTGAGTGCGTCGCGTGGGTGGCGTAGCAACATCATCATCATCATCATCATCATCATCATCATCATCATCATCATCATCCCCGCTTCGTCGACGTTGGTGGTGGCGGTGGTGGCTGTGGTGGTGGTGGTGGTGGTGGTGGTGGGTAGTGGTGATGGTGGTGGTGGTGGTGGTGGTGGTGATGGTGGTGGTGGTGGTGTTGGTGGTGGTGGTGGGCGCTTCGAAAGAGTTCGCGGACTCGCGTTGGTAGCCCTCAGTCAGCCCTGCGCCGTCGAAACGAAGGAAGCGCCGCTCGCCGTCGTCGCCGCGACGTCGAGCGACGAGTGTGCGGCCTTTTAGTTCGCGTTCGTACGTCGCCAGTGCCGACGGTGTTTGTCCTAATACTTTTATATTCTTTCTTTCTATATCTCTGTCTCTCTCTCTCTCTCTCTCTCTCTCTCTCTCTCTATATATATATATATATATATATATATATATATATATATATCTATCTTTCTTTTTATCTTTATCTATCTAACCTATCTATCATTTTCAAATATCTGTCTTTTCTACATTTTGTTTTCTCTTTCTCTCTCTCTCTCTCTCTCTCTCCCTCTCTTTATATATATATATATGTATCTCTCTCTCTCACTCTCTATTTCTCTCTATTTCTGTAAAAATAAAAGATACACGCACACGTATGCACATATATATAGGCATACGTGGGTTAATAGGTACGTACGTGCAAAACAGAGAGATTGATAGATAAATAGAGATAGATAGAGATTGATAGAGAGAGAGATAGAGAGAAAGAGAAATCGTAGGGAATTTTTTGACGTTTCTACATTTTTTCTATTCAATTCCCAAGCCCCCCTCCCTCTCTCTCTTTTTTTCTTTCGTCATTTTGCAATTCCCTCGTTTTTGTGTAACAATAAGGGAGGAATCATCGTCATCGTCATCGTCATCGTTATCGTCGTCATCATCGTCATCGTTATCATCGTCATCATCGTCATCGTCTCATCGTTATCGTCGTTATCGTCATACATAGCCGGCGTTGTTCATTGTTTTCTTCCTTTTCTTTTTTTTTTTCGTTTTGTTTTGTTCCGATCAATGTGCGTTTGATAATCGTGCGAAGAGATTAATATAATATAACCTCGTGGCGGAGGAGAATCGGAACGTCACCGTGGGACACCTACTCTTCTGCCTGCCCCGTTCCTCAATCAAGAGACATAATTCAACACGACGTAATAAGGTTCGTTATATATATATATATATATATATATTTTTTTTTTTTAATTGACGTTCTTATTTTATAATATTTATCTTACAAATTTTATCTAATATTTATAATATTTATATTTTATTATATAATATTTATCGTCGTCGTCGTGTTGTTGTCGTCCTCGTTATCGTTGTGTTGTGTTGTGTTGTGTTGTTATCGTCGGCGCAGTCGTTGTTATTACTTCGAATAGAATCGGATTAGTATGGCAATCGTATTAAAATTGATTTCTTTTATTTTTCTTTTCTTTTCTTTTCTTTTCTTTTCCTTTCAATATGACGAGAGTTTAATCCCACACACTCGAAGCAGATGTTGTTCCTCCTTCTACAGTCGGGGATTTAATTGGCGGAGATTGATACCTCTCTCTCTCTCTCTCTCTCTCTCTCTGTCTATCTATCTATTTATCTATCTATCTCTTTCTCTCTTTCTCTCTCTATACGTTTATAATTCGTTCCGTCTCTGTTTATCCCTTTCTACGCATTGGTGACTCTCGTCTCGTACGCAAGAACGGAACGGAACAGAACAGAACAGAACAGAACAGTAGTAGCAGCATCAGAAAGAGAGAGAGAGAGAGAGAGAGAGAGAGGCTCTCGCTTTCTATGGGGCTCTTCGTCGGTGAAGAGAGAAATTTCCATGGCAACCAACCGATCGTCTCTCACGCTAATACAAAGTATAAGAGTTTAACGAACGAACGTTGCACTCGTTGCAGACGTCGTCGTCGTCTGCAAAAGAGAGACCGACAAATAGACCGACTGACGGATAAATAGAAAGAAAGAAAGAATGAGAGAAAGAGAGAGAGAGAGAGAGAGAGAGAATGAGTGAGAAAGAGTTTACGGGTCTAAGGAGTGCAAGAGAGAAGAGTGCCATTAAATAAACGATTCGAAGTTAATCGTGTCTTTATCCTTAGTTATTCCCTCGTCTCTCTCGTTTGTCGTGGAACGTTAAAAATGAAAAAGTAAAAGGTAAAAATAAAAAAATAAAAAATTTTAAGAGGAAGATCGTTTCTCGGTAGACCATACGATAGAGGAAAACAATATACAAATGAGGAACAACAACGGCAGGGGGTGGGGAAAGGAAAAGGAAAACGAAGTAAAAATTACAATCGTTGCGTACCTCGGATCGCGAGAAATGAAAAAAAAAAGAAAAAAAGAAAAAAACGAAAATAAAGAGGGCGAGGGTGAGGTCGAGTGTAATATGGAGAGGTAGAGTAGTAAACGAACCTCGTCGCGGGGAGCTTATTAGTTATCAAACGAAATTAAAATATTTTCATTGAAATTACACGATGGGGATTCTGTAAAGGGAAAGGGAGGTCCTGTTTAAGGGATGACGAGGGTAAGCCAAAGTTATTCCATTGTTTTCAAGGTGGCTTACCAGCCTAAGTGTCGCAGCCAGTCAGTCAGTCAGTCCTCTCTTCGCTTAGGAAAAAAAAAAAAAAAAGAAATAAAAAAAGAAAATATATAAATCATTTCCCATATCTCCCAGACATTTCAACCCACGACTTTTCCTCACTTCCTTATGGCAGACCTCTCTCTCTCTCTCTCTCTCTCTCTCTCTCTCTCTCTCTCTCTCTCTCTCTCTCTGTTGTCGCCTGTCTCGTCACCCCTCTCTCTCTCTCTCTCTCTCTCTCTCAATCCCTCTCCCATTTCTCTCCCGTACCGTTGATCGTTATTGAAATTTTCGGAATGTCTTTCATATTTTTTCTACCCTCTAACACCTCCCTCTCGTCGTTCATCCTTCTTCCCTCCCTCCCTCCCTCCCTATCCCTCCTTCTCTACCAACGCTCTCTCCTACTCGAGACACGCTTCACTGCGTGGGTGGATCGATCTCCCGCAACGGAGAGCCATTTTCTCTCTCTCTCTCTCTCTCTTTCTCTATCTCTTTCTATCGTACACACGCACACGCACACGCAAACGTACGTACAAACTTCTTCTCATAATGAGATTTTTCCACGGAACGAAGAGGGATTACGATACCACAACCGTGATATTTTTCTCCTCTTTTTTTTTCTTCTTCTTCTTCTTTTTTTTTCCTTTATTTTTTTTTTTTCGTTCGTTCGTTCGTTCGTACGTTCCTTCGTACGTACGTTCGTTCGTTTGTTTCAACTTTGTCTTTATTTTCTCCCCTTTTCTTTTCTTTTTTCTCTTTCTATTCTCTTACCTTTGTAACTTGACAAATATCCCCCTCCTCCCTCCATTCTTCTTCTTCCTCTTTTTCTTCTTCTTCTTCTTCTTCTTCTTCTTTACTACCAAACAACCATAGTCGTCGTCCTTGTCCTACGGCTATGGTTGGCACCCGAGACCTGTTAATCAAACCTGTCGCACGCACGATGCAGGTGCATACGATACGTTACTTTCTTCCCCCACTCCCTCTCTCTCTCTCTCTCTCTCTCTCTCTCTCTATATATATATATATATATATATATATATATATATATATATATCTCCCTCTTTTTAACATAGTGTTTCTCTATTCTATTTCGTTCACAGTCGCGCGTCGGTCGACCGCTTGAAAGTTCCGTAGATTAACAAAACGACAAATTGCAAATTAATCGTTGCGAAACGTAACAACGTTACGAGGATGTATTATTTTATCTTTAAAGAATGAAGGGAAGAAAAAAAAAAGACAAAAGAAAAATAATAAAATGAAAAAGAAAGAAACAGAAAGAGAAAATGGGGATTTTATTTTCTTTTCTATTTTTCTTTTTTTTTTTTTATTTTTTTTTTAAATTGCTCCTTGTTTGTCCCTTCATTCTTTTATTTTTATTTTTATTTTTATTTTTATTTTTCCTCTCTCTCTCTCTCTCTCTCTCTCTCTCTCTCTCTCTCTCTCTCTCTCTCTCGCGCGCGCGCGCGCGCGCGCGAAGCTTCATTATTTTTTCTCGCTTGCTTCCTTTGTTCTTTGAAAAAGTTACCAACGAAAAAATGGAAAACAAAATAGAAAAAGAAAATAAAAGTGACCTGCGACGATATTTATTCAACACAAACGCCGTATGTATCCGAGTGTATATATATATGTGTGTGTGTATATATGTGTATGTATATGTATATATAGCAACGTTTACGCACATCATTGGACCGAATTACGAGTTAACACGAGCATACACACACACACACACACATACATACATATATGTACCGTACCTATGCAATTCTCGTTTCTACGTGAAAAACTGAATCACCTAGCGAACTGGTATCGGCCTATTCGCGTTTCCTATTTTCCACGTTCGTACGTGAATTGGCGGTCCGACGATTTTACGAGCGCGGCTGTTGGACACGTTAGAGCCGAAAAACGTTAGAGCCGAAAAACGTTAGTGCGAAACACGTTAGAGCCGAAATACGTTAGAGCGAAAGGATCAAAAGTACGAGCGATGCCATCGAAAACAATGGGCGACTTGTCGTTGTAATGATGGGTAATGTTTTTTTTATTGTTTTTTCTTTTTTTTATTTTTAATATTTTTTCTTTATTTTTTTTTTTTTAATAAAAAAAAATCGTTCTCTTCGTTCTCTCTTTTTTTTTTTAATAAAAAAAAAAATCGTTCTCTTCGTTCTCTCTCTGTTTTTTTATTTTTTATTATTTACACCGTGTATATAAATTCGGTCGGCTTTGCCGGCCGATGATGATGGCACGTGCGTGCGAGAGAGAGAGAGAGAGAGAGAGAGAGAGAGAGAGAGAACTCGTTTGGAAACTTTATAAATCTCCCGGCAACGAAAGTTGACGGAAATAAACGTCGACGTCGGTGCATCCGACGTGACGGACGGCAACTTTGAAATGCGACTCCAGATGTCTGCGTTGGGGGTGGAGGGTGGAGGGGGGAGGGGGGTACTCGAGGAGAGCCTAACTTTCTAACGAACGAAGTCATAAATTCTGCAGTTTAGAATGCATTCTTAGAGACTTGGATTCCTTTCATTTATTATTTTTCAATATTTTGGATTTTTTCTTTTTTCCCCTTTTCATTTTTCTCTCCCTCAATTTATCTCGAATACATTTATGAAATCGTACTTGCGACAACCGTTAGATTTCGTTAATTTTTCTTTTTTTCTTTTTAATAAAGAAAATATATATATATATATATATATATATATATATAAAATGTAGATCATTACGTGAAATAATATTAATGAATCCTTCTCATTAATAAATATCGTATTTTATTTCCATTCCACATTACTATCGTCCTTGCCATTTCTCTCAGATTTCATCGTAAAAACGTAACGAGCTACGAAGCTTTTTCCTTCCTATCTTTTTTTCTTTCTTTCTTTCTTTCTTTCTCTCTTTCGTTTTGTGTTTGTACTCGATTTTGTGGTAAAACGAAACAGGTTTTCCTCTGTATATCCCCGTGCGCCACATGTCATATGTACGTACGTACGTACGTATGTATATATTTATGTACGTATGCATGTACGTAGTACGTAGGTACGTACGTACGTGTACCATATATACGTATCGGTACGCGTCTCAGCCCCAGAAAGAAAAATAATCAAGAGTACGAAGAAATAGAAAAATATACGGGTGCCGAGTATATCAACGTTTCCGCGATGGGTACATTACTTTTTCGAAGATAGGAAACATCTTTTAACGAATTACAACGAGGTAATGTTTTTCGATTTTTTTCTTTCCCATGATTTTTAAAAAGGACGAAAAGAAAGATGAACGAAAAATCAAACGGGAACTAAGGAATACGTGGATAGGTAGATAAAACTTGTTGAACGATTAAATCGCAAATTTTGTGCGATTGTCCTTAACCCGTAGTGATCACATAATTTGGCCGATTTTTTAATTGCTATATTCGTCAAGAGTCGCGACGTTCTTTTTCGGCGTAAATCTTTGGATTTGATTAAACTCTCTCTCTCTCTCTCTCTCTCCCCCCTTCTTATCTATCTATTTATCTCTATCTTAATCTCACATACATACTCGTTCCATCCCTTTCCCTTTCTCCGTCTCTTTCTCTTTTTCTCATTCTCACATAC
The DNA here is from genome assembly GCA_918808275.2 of Dolichovespula sylvestris. Taxonomy (NCBI): domain Eukaryota; kingdom Metazoa; phylum Arthropoda; class Insecta; order Hymenoptera; family Vespidae; genus Dolichovespula; species Dolichovespula sylvestris. The sequence goes on from OU964976.1 coordinate 3,859,299, forward strand.
ACACTCGTTCTCTCTCTCTCTCTCTCTCTCTCTCTCTCTTTCGTTACACGAGATACCGTCTAAAAATCGATGCGTCGCTTGGTTCATGATTCCGCTCGACTACGTACAAGAAGTAATTCCAGGGAAACGAGAGCTATATCTCGGAGTCGGTTTGTTCGTGCGGAAAGCTGCGAGAAAAGGTAAGGAATACCTGGAAAGAGTGTGGTAAAGGTAGAATTGAAAGTTTCCTCCGAACGGGGTAAAAGGGAGAATTCGTAGGGATCGTTGAGAAAAGGGTGGTTGTGTTGTTCAGCCGATAGACGGTTGGGCGCAGGTGGGTGGTTGGCCGATTGGTTGATTGGTTCGGTTTTGGTGTGTTTGGAAATGAACGTTTGGTAGAATGGTACGAGAGAAAGAGAGAGAGAGAGAGAGAGAGAGAGAGGGTGTACGGGGAAGGGGTAGATTGGGGGATGGTGTAGAAAATTCGTGATTTTGATGGCGGCTATGGGACGACCAATCCTCAAACTTATTCGATCAGAACAATCGAATTAGTTTGCGATCAAACATAGTACCTCGAACGTCAACGTTCTACTTGGAGAAATGAGAAGTTCCCGAGATCGGGAGAGAAAGAGAATGCAGAGTTCGAAAATGGGGATTATTATTGAGACGAAGTGATTCTAAATTGATTTATGTCTTTGAATAGGAAATTAAGAAAGATGAAGGAAAAGAAAAAAAAAGTACAGGAAGGGGCAGCACACGGGGGGGTTTTTTTCTATTTGCGCGGAAGGATGCATACGTGCATGGATGGATGGATGCATGTATGTATGAATGAATGCATGCATGCATGCATGCACACTCAGAGGCACTTTGTCTCTATGCAAAAGGCAAATATGTGTCTAAGAGAAATTTCAATGTGTTGAGCGTAGTTCGATACGTGTCGTCGTCCTAGGATTCGAGGTCGTCCTAAAAACGGAATTGCAGGATTCCAAACTGGAGTTTCTCTGTCCCTCTCCGTCTCCCCCCCCCACTCTCTCTCTTTTACTTCTATATATACGTTTCGAATTGGTTACGACGTCTCTCTCATCCCTTTCTCTCTCTCTCTCTCTCTCTCTCTCTTTGTGTTTTGGGACACCAGAATCCGCGTTGTAGTTCGGTGTCGAACATTCTGTTCCACCCCCTCCCCCTCCCCTCTGTAAGTTCGAGAGATCACCGGCTAGTTCTACTCAATATCGTTCCAAATTGTTTCTCGAAAGTTTTTTTTTTTATTTTTTTTTTTTTTTTACGGAATAAAATACCAAGAAAGATATATATATATATATATATAGTGTTATCTCTACAGCATTCGAACTTCGAAATTGATTACATTTACTTTTACGCGAGTGCTCGCTATGCACGATTCGCATATATATATATATATATATATATATATATATATATATATATATATTTTATTTCTCTATTTGTGGAATTTTTCGCATTCGCATTAATTTTATTATCCCTTTTATTGACATTGCAAATGGCGGACCGGGAGTTGAAAAGTTTATGAAGGTTTGTAGAAGAGCGAAGGTTCAGAGAGAGAGAAAGAGAGAGAGAGAGAGAGAGAGATAGAAGAGAGATAGAGAGAGAGGAATCGTTTCGATTCCGGCCTTGATAAACTGCTCCGACCTGCTACTACTACTACTACTACTACTATCAACCTACCGTCGATATGAAAAATGCAAAGGAATGAAAATTTGCTAATATAAGATGCAAGCAGTGACGCGTCTCCAGATCGGAAGAGGTAAAAGATGAAAATAGGGGGGTTGGTTGAGGAGGTGGCGGAGGAGGAGGAGGAGGAGGAGGAGGAGGAGGTAGAGTAAGAAAGGAAACTATCGAAGTAGTAGACGAGAGATGGTGAATCGTCAGGAAGATATTACGTTTATCGATAATATTTTTTTCTATGATATTGAAAAAATATCTCTTGCCTTAGTAACGTCGGAATGAAACTTCTTTCTCTTTCTTCTTTCTAATTTTTTTTCTTTTTCTTTTTTTTTTTCTTATTAATTTTTTTAATCTTTCTTTATTTCTTTTCTTTTTCTTTAGACGCGTTGTTAATCCTTTCGCATCAAGAATGAACGAGAAATTAGAACGGTCGACCGTCGTATTTTACAGGGTTTGCGTGTGTCCGTATGTCTGTCTGCGTGTCTGTCTGTGTGTCTGTCTGTGTGTATGTGTTTGCGTAAAAGGGGGTAGTTGCATAGTCCCATAAGTTCAACTTAACCCCGTCGTTTTCTGAAGTTGGACGCGTACGATAGTGTGTGTACCCCGGTCGAACCCGGGTACCCATCCGGTCGAAATTTGAATTTCTTCGATTTCCTAATTATTACGAACTTTCGAGGGTCTCGCAGTTGATCATTTAAATGAATTACTAAGTAAATTCGTGCGACGATTCGAAATTATTATTATTATTATTATTTTTTTTTTTCTTTTTTTTTTTTCTTTTTTTTTTATCATATCGGAACGATAAAATTCCGCGTGAATGATCGTAGAGACATAATTGTAAATGTTTCTATTACAGGAACGATTGTAATTTTTTTAACACGTGTTTCACACTATTCTCTCTCTCTCTCTCTCTCTCTCTCTCTCTCTCTCTCTCTCTCTCTCTGTCTCTTTTTCTTTCTTTTTCTATAACTTTCTTTCTTTAGCATCATCCTCGAGATTAGTTTGAAACGAAACTCTCTTTCTCTCGTATTTCTATGCCACCGGCAAAGAGATCTCGGTGTTCCGAGGGCGGACAGGAATTTAATTCGAATTGAGAGAGAGAGAGAGAGAGAGAGAGAGAGAGAGAGAGAGAGAGAGAGAGAGAGAGAGACAGAAGGAAACTCCTGGAAAACTTTTCCAGCGCTTTTGCTTTAGAAAGACGAGGAAGAGGCGTTTCCAGGTTCTCCTCGTCGGTTGACCTTCAACGCGCTGGAAAATCATATTTCGGTTCGAGCGTAAAAAGACAAACGTATCGATCAATTTTCTCTAAGTACATCATTCTTCTCTTTTCTTTTTTTTTTTTTCCTTTTTTTCTTTCTCTCTTCTTCTCTTTTCCCCTCCCTTTCTTTTTTCATTCAACGAAGTCGGACGGAAATTTGATTATAAAAGTTCAGCGGAGTAAAACTGCTTATGGGTTAAATAGCTGTAGTGCCTCCTTCCACCCCCACTCCCCCCACTCAAGTGCGAGAGAGAGAGAGAGAGAGAGAGAGAGAGGGAGAGGGAGGGAGGGAGGAAGAGAGAGAGAACGTTTTTATATAGTTTTCCTTTTATCTTTGTTTTCTCTTCTTCCTATCTTTCTTTCTTTTTTCTTTCATTCTTTCATTCTTTCTTCCTTCCTTTCAACTATCCCCGCAAAACCCCCGCAAATATCTTCGAAAGACTTTCAAAACTTCATCCGTACGACGGTCGGATAGAATCTGATGACACGTCCTTGTCTTCCATGAAACTTCTCGCGATATTTATTTTTTTTTTGTTCTTTCTTTTCTTTTCTTTTCTTTCTTTCTTTCTTTTTTTTTCTTTCCTCCCAAATCGCGAATTGATATCGGAGCGAGGGGAAAAGAAGTGGTGGGGGTAGGAGGGGTAGGTGCGTCTTGTTATCGTCGAGACCCGTGAATATATATAGAGTAGCTATCGAGAAAGAATCGAAAGCTATACACAGTGAACAGACGCGCCGATTTGGAGTTGGTGTGGGTGGGGTGGTGCCAAGAGGAAGCGGGGAGGGAGGGTGCGCTTTAATTAAAACCCTTCAGAGAGCTTATATGTGTGCGCGCGCGTTTGTACGCGTCTTGTCGCGAGGATGATAGAGAAAACGTGAGATAGAGAGATAGAGAGAGAGAAAGAGATAGAGAGAGAGAGAGACTTAAAGAGAGAAAGAGAGATAGAAGAGAGTGTAGTAGCAATAGTAGTATTACTACTGGTAGTAGTAGTAGTAGTAGTAGTAGTAGTGGTAACTCTTCGTAAAAAGGAACAGCGAAGGCTCTTTTGTGAGAGAGAAAATCAGCTTCGGCTCGTTCGTTCCACGAGCCTCCTGCTCTTTTGTCCGGTCGAATCGTACGAACGCGCGAGCTCGGAGGAATTTAGATTTAATTGACCTGCTCTACGATTAAACCATCTCTCTCTCTCTCTCTCTCTCTCTCTCTCTCACTCCTTCCTTCCTTCCTTCCTTCCTTCCTTCTCCTTTTTTCCTTCCCTCCTACCAGTAACCAACCCTTTCTGTCTGTCCCCCCCCCCCTCTCTCTCTCTCTCTCTCTATTTCACTATCTCCGTCTACGACTCCGTTTCTCACTCTCTCTCTCTCTCTCTCTCTCTATCTCTATCTCTATCACTATCTATCTCTCTCGCGCCGTTTCTTTTCCCACGATTCAACTCCTTTGTAAGGACGCGCGCGCGTGAAAAGAAAGAGAAATAGCGTACGACGCCTGGCCGTGGCCAAAGCCGATTGGATTTTCTTTACCGAGATAAAAAGGAGAAAAGAATCGCACGAAAAAAAAAGAGAAAGAGAGAGAGAGAGAGAGGGAGAGAGAGAGGGGAGAAAAAAGAACGGAATGGTACGAAAAAGGAAAGAAGTCGTCCAATAATCTTAATTATCGGTCCGGAGAGAGAATCGAGAGGGTGTCCGTTTCAATAGAAAGTTTCTTCTTATATATATATATATATATTTCTTTCAATGTTATCCAGTGGAATTATCATACTGATCGCGGAGTGTTGTTCGGAATTGATTCGAAGGGGATGGTGGGGGTAGCAGAGGGTGTCGAAAAAGATTTATATATATATATATATTATATTATATTATATATGCATATAAATACATAAATATGTGTGTATATTTCGAAATGAAACTTTTCTCTTCGTCGAGAGAAAAAGAAGGAAGAAAACGAAAAATAAAAACAAAAGGAAAATTCAATGGATCGGTGGGGGGGTGGTGGTGGTGGAGAGGGGTGGGTGTTTGCGATGCAGAAACGAGCGGATATTAGTTGGGTGCGATCAGAGAATCAAATTTTTGTCATCTCTTCTTTATCGTTTCAAAAGTTCGAATGTGTGATAGAGAGTGAGAGAGAGAGAGAGAGAGAGAGAGAGAGAGAGAGAGAGAGAGAGAGAGATAACGGTCGTAAAAAAAAGAACCTAATCGAGCGTGTATTTTTTCTCTTTTTCTAGGTTCCGAACTGTACCACCCCATCTACCTGCGGCACGTTTTTGTGCTGACGACGAATAAAGAAAAAAAAAAAAAAATAAATAAATAAAAAAGAAAATACAAATAAAAACAAAAAGAAAGATAGAAAGACACAGTAAGGGAAAAAGACACCACGTACATGTATAAACGAAATTAACAAGTTACAATAATCCTTAATAAAAATAAAAAAAGAAGAAGAAGAAGAAGAAAACAAAACCGTACGAAGAGGAAGAAGATAGTCGAAGGAGGGATTAGAAAAGAACAAAAGAGAAGAAAAAAAAGGGAGAAGGTGTTCCTCGTATCGGAATATAAAATAAACGAGAACAAGACGAAAGAGAAAGAGGAGGAGGAGGAGGAGGAGGAGGAGGAGGAGGAGGAGGGGGAGGAGGAGGAGGAGGAGGAGGAGGAGGAGGGGGAGGAGGAGGAGGAACTAAAACGAGACCAAAAAAAAATAAAGAAAAGATACAAAAGAGAGAGAGAGAGAGAGAGAGAGAGAGAGAGAGAGAGAGAGAGAGAGAGAGAGAGAGAGAGATTGAAAAAAATAAAAAAAAAAGAAAAAAGGACGAATCATGAAGACGTGGGACGTGAAAGTCCGCAGTAAGTGAGTCGTCGTCGTCGTCGTATGTGTGCGTGTATATTCGTTTTTCTAAAGGGTTGAGGGCTCGAGAGTGGAGTTGGCAGGTGGCGGGAGGGGGTTTGGTTGGGGGAGGGGGTGGTGGGGGTAGGAGACAGGTGTATATCGGAGAGTCCGGGCTCAAGTGCCCGATCAGTAGTTGTGTGATGGTCTCAGGGTGGTGCCCGTGCGTGCCGTTAGGGCGCCGGGAATCACCGGCCCAACAACAACAACAACAACAACAACAACAACAACAACCGCCATCATCGTCTTCATCATCGAGAGGAGGTGGATTCACCAACGACGGTGCACCATTCACCGTCAGCGCCGCTACGGACCGAGCAGAAATGGTCCAAATGTTCTATTACGAAAATCGTGGAAAGTGTTGTAAGAAACTCCTCAGATACAACGGCTATCCGAATAAGGTTAGATAATCTTTCATATTTATTTATTAATTAATTTAATTTATTCATTCATTCATTCATTCATTTATTTATTTATTTATTTATTTATTTATTTATTTATTTATTTATTTATAGCGGCGAACTATTTTCGATGATAAATCAGACTCCTGGAATCATTGTAAATTTACATGTAAACAGGTATAATCGTACGTAAGTACGTATGTGTACACGTGAAATTTATTAGGCCGGGAAAATTATTCGATACGAATTTAATCGCGGAGAGTTATGCATTCGAGAATTGAATTAATTATTTGATGAGCTCTATCTCGGACGAGTTTAGCTCGGGGAAAAGCACTTAAAACTATATTCCATCCCCTATCCCCTATCCCCCATCCCTCCCTCTCTCTCTCTCTCTCTCTCTCTCTTTCAAAGTAACTTCTCTCGGTGTACAAGTATATTACTTATATAAGTAACGTTAAATAGTTCAGTGTTTGGATGAACTTTTATCGGGATCATTATTTCATTCGATATATATAACACGTATGGACGTATACGTACATATGTACACATGTGTATACATATATTTACATATATACATACGTACGAATATAACATATTAGCCATTAATTATTAGATCGGTTTTATTTCAAAAGAAATGAGAAAAAAAAAAGAAATAGATATTTCACGATGGGATAATAAAAAGGAACGAACGAACGTGCGTATGAAAGATAGGATAGATATACAGGGTGTTTCAGTTAAAGGGGGCCGCCTATAACGTACATAACATTATACCATTATATATATATATATATATATATATATATATAAATTAGTCATAACATATTTCTTTTTAAACCATTCAAAGTATCAATAAAAAAACAAAAGAAAATATTATTTCGGCTTCCATCAGCCGAAACATCCCGTATATAACGATCGGATATAACGTCGCCGTTTAACCACACTATTATTATACATATTTATTCTCACATCGATTTTATTATTATTATTATTATTATAATCATTATCATTAAATCTTAACGAATCTAATCCCATCCGTATATATATATATATATATATATATATATATATATATATCTTACCTATATATACAATACACACGTATATGTTACCTATATACTTCGACAACATAATTTCTAACGATCGTAACGTACGTTACGACGTCACCATTTACCCGAACGTCGTCGTCCCTATAGTAATAGTATTAGTAATGATAGTAGTAGTGATAGTAGTTGTGGTGGTGGTAGAAGTTATCAAAGTGGAATGAATGAAAGGGAGCAAAAAGGAGGGGGGGGGGGTGAAGGATCCCCACGAACGAGAGAACACGCGTTACGTTTTCCTATAAAGGTATATAAGAAGGAACGTTATCAAGAGAGAAGCGAACGAAGATAACATTCCTTGGTAGTAGTTTTCAAAAAGACAGAGAGAGAGAGAGAGAGATAGATAGAGATAGAGATAGATATAGATAGATGGATATATATATATATATATATATATATATATATATATATATAGAAAGATAAAGATGGAAAAAGGAAGAGAGCTATTCCAAGTTCACCGCGCTAAGAAGGTAGCAAGTTTCCGAAGTGCGGTTGAACCCCCCTCGAGGGAAATAAATCGATTCCGATATCTGAATAGCCATTATGCGGACGTGGCTTCCAGGTGAGATGAGAG
>OU964976.1:3874677-3889677 GCA_918808275.2 Dolichovespula sylvestris
AATAACAAAGATATCCAATTGAGGTCGTTCTTTTTATTATTACATCCATTATTTCATCATCATCATCATCATCATCATCATCATCATCATCGTTATTATTTATAACGATCAATTCACTCGATTCTTTAGAATTCAGTATCGTCGCGAATTTTTACTACGTAACGATATTAAAACCGTTTGCAAAAAAAAAAAAAAATTGCCTATTTGTCGTATTTCGTCGTATTGGTGCGGTCGATCGGTCGGGAAGGGGGGGAGGCTCTATGCAAAAGTTAGGGTAATTGCTCGAAGACTATCTCTCTCTCTCTCTCTCTCTCTCTCTCTCTCTCTCTCTCTCTCTCTCTCTCTCTCTCTCTCTGTCTCTATCATTCTCTGGTCGAGAAATATCGAAACACACGTCCGCTTTGTTTTTCCACGTTATTACGGGTTCCGTAAATGTTATTCAAATTACGGTTTGATCGCGAATGCACAAATTAACTGTTCCTATCATCTACCCTCCCCGCCCCTCCCCCGCCCACCTCCCCTTCCCACCAACACCCTCGCCTCCACACTCTCTCTCTCTCTCTCTCTCTCTCTCTCTCTCTCTCTTTATATATATATATCTCTATCTATCTATCTCTCTTTCCCTTGTTTTCCAAACTCGTTAAATCGGCCGTTGCAATGGTTAAAACTTGAGTTCGACCTTCCCACGTTGTTTTTCCAAGGCCGAAATGAATGAATGCATGGGCTCTTTGGCCTGGCGCATTGAAAAATCCATTCGCATCGACGTTATTACCTACGCGTTTAAAACCAGATGCGACACAACGTTTCTCTCTCTCTCTCTCTCTCTCTCTCTCTCTCTCTCTCTCTCTCAAGCATAAAAAAGAATTCTTTTTCTTTTTTTGTCCCTATCGCTTGTAAAACAAAACGAGCGTATCGCGGATGCGAGACGTAAATAAAGAAATAGTAATGTCGGTGTGCATTTGTGACGCTGGAAAGAAAGCTACACACCATCTCTCTCTCTCTATCTCTCTATCTCTCTCTCTCTCTCGCTCTTACTCTGTTTTCCTAACACTCTGCTCGTATACATTTTTACAACGACGACGACTACCAACGACGACGACACAACCTCGATACGAAAACCAACCACCCCATCGAATTTATTATACCATAGTTACTCCTCTCCTCGCGTGTCATTTTATCTCCTCTGCGTCTCCTTTTCTCTTCCCCCTTTCTCGGTAACGAAATATTCGCGAACGTTAAGAGAGGAGGGTGAGTACGGAACAAAAAAAAAAAAAAAAGGAAAGAAATAAATAAAATAAGAGAGTAAGGAAAAGATCCGGGGCGAATAGGTTTCCCTAATTTTCTTTCTCATTTTCTGTTTTTTTTTTTTTCGTCGTTTCTTTTCTTCTTCTTCTTCTTCTTCTTCTTCCTCCTCTTTTTCTTTCGAGAAAAGAAACGAAGAAGAAGCTGCCCTGGTGCGGCGTATCCCTTCCTTTTCTTTATTTTTTTTTTTTCTTTTTTTTTTTATTATTTCCTTCGATAAACGTATTCGTTCCTATTTCCATCTTTTTCTCTTCCTCTTGTTATTCCTTTTTTTTTTTTTCTTTTTTAATTTCCGTTTCCTCTTTTCTCTTTTCTTCATCTCTAGCGAAATTCGCAAAAATTAACATTTTCTTTCCTTTAATCTTTTCCTTTTTCCTTCTCTTTTTTCTTTCCTTTGTTTTTGTTCTCTTTCGAAGGAGCAACCAACTGTACGAGTCAAACTAATTTAGACGTCTCTCTCTCTCTCTCTCTCTCACTCTCTTGAAATGTGAAAGTTTAAGTAGACAAAAGAGGGGAAAGAGAAAGAAAAAGAAAAAGGGAAAAAAGAAAAATGGAGCGGAAGAAAATTTGGGAGAAAGTTTCATACATTTTTACAACATTTCCCTCGAGGTCTATATATCTCCATCTTTCTCTTTACCCCCCCCCCCCTCTCTCTCTCTATCTCTATCTCTCATTTTTTTTTCCTTTTGAATGAGGCTGCGTAAAGTTCCGGCTGGTAATCAGTGACTGAGATAAGATGGGTGATCTTTTATGAAAGCGTGTTTCTCATTCAAAGAACGTCATTATAGTTTAATGTATTAACAAAACAGAAGTAATTAGTGACCGGAGATGAGAGTTTCTAAAGTATGTATATATATATATATATATATTATATTCGTGTTATTACTGTCCAAAGCTTTTCTCAAACGATATTATAGAAGTCGGAAAAAGGAAATAGATATTAAAGAAAAATGTTTTCAGCCCGAAAGCTGTTTTTACGTAAACGAACACAAACATACACACACCGATATAGAAAATTTCTTCGAAATTAAAAAATCGCTAACGCGTGTGTGGCATCCTCCTTCTACATATTATAATAAAAATTTAAATATCATGTATCATTATCATTATTTATTCTCTTTAGTTTTTTTTTTTTTTTATTTCTTTTGAATATAACGAAATTCATCGAACAATTTTCAATTTCCAAAAAAAGGATATTTTTCCTTCTCCTTCTTATGCTTTCAAATCGAGGCGCGTCGCAATCCTTTTTCTTGTCGCTCTGATCCAAAGTCATAATAAAAAACGATTCGACGAAAGCAATTAAAATCAAAAAAAAAAAAAAATAATAATAATAATAAGAAAGAAGAAAAAGAAGAAGAAGGAAATATATATTTGATCATCCTGAAAATTCGTGCCGATAATATAATAATAATAATAATAATAATAATAATAATAATAATAATAATAATGATGATGATAATTTCATAAATGTATACTAAAATTGAAATCATCTGCGTTTCAAAATCGGCACGAATTTCCTGAACGACCCAATAAATATATATATATATATATATATATATATATATATATATATATATATATATACATCGTAGTAAAAATATACGCAATTGTCGTAGTAAAAATAAGTTTCAGAAAAGATTTGTGCCTCGTTGGAAGTATCAATTGAGTTCAGTCTTTCGTTGCACCAAAGTAATTAGTTTCAAACTAGCGCGTGAAGTTCGGTTCTCTCTCCTCTCTCTCTCTCTCTCTCTCTCCTCTCTTTCATTAAGGTGTCCTTCCGAGCTTCTCTTAAACCCCCTTTCCTCCCCCCCTCTCTCTCTCTCTATTTCTATCTCTTCGCGTTCGGCCAGGAAGGAAGGAAGGAAGGAAGGAAGGAAGGAAGGAAGTGGTAGCTACCCCTATTTGGACCAACCAAGTGAACCTCTTTCTCGATAAACGGTCCCCGTTGAAACGACTTTTATTAAAACAGAAATGAAAATGCGAAAATGCGAAAAGACCGAATCATTTTCTCTTCTTGGCCGGCTCGGATGGGAAGGAGGGAGAGGGTGTATGGATGGTGGAGGGTACTGGGAAGGGTGGGTGGATCGAAACGGTATAATATTCTTTTCAAACCCTGTCACTTTTGTTTTTTCTCTTCTGTTTTTTATTTTCGTGCTCTCTTTATTTTTTTTATTTTTTTTTTTTGTTTTTTCTTCGAACCTTCTTGCGAGATAGATTGAAAGTACGATCAGATAATAAATGAACGATCTAATCGTGCGTGCGTGAAAAGTAATTTTGATATTCCCAAATTGATTGTCGCGATACGATAACATTGAATTTCAATATAAGGAGAGAGAGAGAGAGAGAGAGAGAGAGAGAGAGAGAGAGAGAGAGAGAGAGAAAATTTTTCTAATATTTAATATAAATTAATATACTTTCAGACGAAATTTAGTTTATAATATCTACTTTCCAGTTTTTCATTTGTACTTTCTTAATAATAATAATGATAATAATAATAATAATAATAATAATAATAAAAATAATAAAAAGTATTAATAATAATTTTATGGTGATACCTTAGACAATTAAGTATATGTGTTCGTGTATATATATATATATATGTAATATAAATGTGTGTGTGTATGTGTATAATAATAATAATAATAATGATTATGATGATGATTATGATGATTATGATGATGATGATGATGATGATGGTAATAATAATAATTATAATAATTTTATGGTGATAACCTAGACGATTAATTATATATAACCTGGACGATTATGTGTGTGTGTGTGTGTGTGTAAGTCTTGTGTTAGATCGATAAATTTTTTCACAGGTTGGTGGGTAACACACACGAGGATTATAATTAATGACTAGAACGGAACGAATTGAACGGAATAAAACGATTTCCCGGGAGCGATAAAGCCGAGTGTTGGTAATAACGGTCCGTCTCTCGATAATGTTAGAGCATTACAATAATCGAGCTTCTTCCGTAGGACGTACGAAGAAGGGACCAGACGTGTCCCTTTATATATATATATATATATATATATATATATATATATATATATATATATATATATAGATCTCGTTGAATATATCCTTACGGATCAGGATCGTAAAGAGCAACGTAACGACGCGATAAAACGATTCGCTTGGAATAGAATGTTCTTGAGACATGATAATAAAAAAAAAAAGTAGGAACTGTCACGAAGATAAAATCGTTGACGGGGTGGGGGTAGAAAGGATGGGATAATGGCGTTAACGTGTAGTGTTCGTTAAAAGTCTTTACTTTTTCAAATAATTATGAGATATCGATGAGAGCGACACTTTCTTTTCTCTTTCTCTCTCTCTCTTTCTCTCTCTCACTCTTTTTTCTCTTTCTTTCTTTTCTCTTTTCTATTCTTTGTTCGTTTGTTTTTCTTTTTCGCATAACTCATTCAACGCACTCACGTTCGATCGTTTAATTTTTATCTAAAATTTTTCCTTGGTTTTTTTTTTTTTTTTATATATATATTTTTTAAAGAGATCTCATTATTAATTCTGATCGAGAGTGTCATATCGTTGTCGAAAACGAATAATAATAATAATAATAATAATAATAATAATAATAATAATAATAATAATAATAAAAATAATAATGATAATAATGAAGCGATCGTTACGACGACGAAGAAAAAGAATTTTTACACACACACACTCACACACACACACACATATTTATTTATTAAATTAAAAACTCGTTAGAAAAATTCGTGAAAATATTTCAAACGAAATTTGATTTCGAATGAATCGTCGTAGTAAAATCCATTTAAACTTGCCATGCGTGTAAGCGATTGAAATACGAATTGTATCGATTTGAGTTCCTAAAGGGGGACCGGAAGGGCAGAAGAGAAAAAAAAATAATAATTATACTCCGGTAGATGGTATAATAACGCACACGTAGAGAAAGAGAGAGAGAGAGAGAGAGAGAGAGAGAGAGAGAGACTGAGACTGAGACTGAGACAGACTGAGACTAATCATCCTGTTCGTCGATAGAAACTCTCTGTGAGCATGGATTCGTTAAAATCCGTCGAATCAATGGAATAAAACACGGAGCCGCGAGTCATGGTTAGACGACGTGGCTGTAAGAGAGAAAAGGCACGTTAAAGGGAAAGCGAAAAAGAGAGAGGAGGCTCGTAGGGATAGGGATAGGGCGAGGGATGGGGAGTTGGACGGTGGGGGGGGGAGGGGCACACAAAAGGTTTGTTAGATGAAGAGAAATAGAGAGAAAGGAGGGATAAAGAGAAAAAGAGAGATAGAGATGGATAGATAGAGAGAGAGAGAGAGAGAGAGAGAGGGAGAGGGAGAGGGTTGGATAGAAACGAAAGAGAAACAAGGAGAATATAGTTATAGAGAGAGAGAAAGAAAGAGATAGAGAGAGTGAAAGAGGGAAAGAGAGAGAGAGAGAGAGAGAGAGAGAATCACGGAAAAGAGGCAAGAGGGTTGATATTCCAGGCTGCACCCCGTAGCCGTCCCAGCACATCGCCATGGCAACCGACCCTGAAACACCCTCCGGCCGTCGCACCATCGGAGCTTTGCTTTCCGATGGTTGTAATAATGTATCCTCGGTCTCTCGTTGATGTAGGTCGCAGGACGTGCACCCTGGAACTTTAGAAAGAAAGTATGTGAGAAAGAGACAGAAAGAGAGAGAGGGAGAGAGGGTGAGAGAGAGTTTGCATGGTCTTCCTGAATGGCCAGGAGCTATCGTCGTTACATGACGTTTTACGAGCTGAACCAATCTTCCTCTTCTTATTCTTCTTTTTCTTCTTCTTCTTCTTCTTCTTCGTCGTCTTCGTCTTCTTTTTCTGCTTTTTTTTTCTTTCTTTCTTTATTTTTTTTTTCTTTTTTTTTTTTATTCTTACGTACGCCGTTTTATTCAGCGTTGGATCAGAAATGTTATCGACGTTCTATACTGTTACGAAAGTATTTGCGATAACGTCGTTTATTCCGATTTACCTTCGAATATACCTTATATTTATTCTCTCTCTCTCTCTCTCTATCTATCTTTTTTTTTTTTAGGTTACATCCATTGAATAAGACATTAGTTTTATTTTTAACGTAGATATATATATATATATATATGTATATGAGTTTGTGTGTGTGTGTGTGTGTGTGTGTATAAGGAAAGTTTAATGACTTTATGACGTTTAATATCGATACGTTTCTTTAGAAACGAAAAGAAAAAGATAAAGAGAGAAAAGGAGAAAAGAATAGACATACAAAAACAAATTTGCATTGCAGTTGTACGAAATGCATTATAATATTGCGTGGATGCGTTTCTCCGTGGTTTACTCGGATTTACTCCGTAGACTATGCTATATATATATATATATGTGTGTGTGTGTGTGTGTGTATATATAATTTCCTTTCACTTCCGTTTGTTTTTCTTACACGCGTATAAACACATTAACTGAGAATTAGTAAATTCCTGGTAGCTCGAATACGGGATTGGATATATCTCGTAGAAAATTGTCCACGAATGAATTTCCAGGATCCGATAATGATAATTTTGAACAATTTTCCTTTTATTTATCTTGCCGTTAATGAGAAAAGTCGAAAATTCGCGAGTCAAATAAAGGAGAGGGACAAACGTGTAATTAGCATTTTACTTTGATTTGCATTTGTATGACAAACGTATACACGATATAAATCGAAGTACAATAAACATTAAATATATATATATATATGTATATATATATATATATATATATATATATATAAATTATTATGTATCATTATGACGGGTATATAAAAACGATATTTGAATACGAAGATTATTAGATCGTAAAAAGTTATTTGAATATTTATCATATGTGTTTATTATCGTTATTCAATATTATATATCTTTACGGGTATTATTATACTCATTATACAAATTATTATTATTATTATTTAGTTATATGAATATATATTTTATTATACATATTTATTATCGATATAAATATTATTATAAATAGTGATCATAATTATAATTGTTAGAGCGTATAAATTATCTCGTGTGTATATATATATATATATTTGTTGAGTCTATTATTCGCTTCTATCATAGAGATAGATACGATAAAAGTATAAACAAGGCTAATCGGCTATCGTCTCGTTGTTCGACGATAGTCGATAATGTACGCTTCGTTAACGAACCACTGGTACACACATACACGTGCGCTATGGTAGACTTCTACAACGACATAATATCGGATGGCTCGTCGTTACTGGGGAACGAGATGCACTCGTAGCTGCATAATATTGCATACCTGCGTCTATAGATATCCAGAGGAAATTGCTATTCTTTCTTGTTTTTATTTATTTATTTATTTTTCTTTATTCATTTATTTGTTTTGTTCATTTATTTGTTTTTTTTTCTATTTTGCTCTCTTCGAAAAGATTCATTGCTTTCTTCATTTTCTTTTCTTTTTATCTCATTTGATTCGAGTTTTATTATATCGCAATTTTATTATATTACAAGTATTGTAACAATTAAAAAAAAAAAAAAAGAAGAAAACATTGATATATTTCTAATCACATTTCGATATCAATAAATTATTCTTCTTTTACCTTGTTTAATTTTAAAATGAAATAACGAATGATAAATAATAAATAGTAATAATAATAGTAATAATGATGGATTTTAAACGTATAAATCGGGATGAAATTTGTCGAATTTGTTTTTCTTTTTTTGAACGACGAAAGTTCGAGAAGACCAATGTAGATCTATGATTGGTTGGTTTTGTATAAGGATTCTTCGTGGAACACGGTAATTGGTTTCGACTCAATCTACCCCGATATATTTCTTAAAGATTGACGAACGAAACTAAAGCGAATTCATATCGATAGTTACTATTTCTATATATATATATATATATAATTTCTATATATAAAACTCTCGAAAGTTACTTAATAGCCGATAACAGACGATATATAGTATATTCGTTATTCTTACAAAATTTGTCAACGTAACGTGAATTTTTATATATTTAATCTTTTTCTTTTTTTTTTATTATTCCACGCCTTCCATCCTTTTCCTTTTAATACAGACATCTTATATTAACTGAGAATAATTAGAAGCTTGGTAAAAAAATCAAAAAAAAAAAAAAATATTACAACGAAAAATCAGTATGATGATTATATAAGAACGATGCGAATGTAGATCGTAAAAATTATCTCGATATTTATTACTTACACATTTATTATTTATAAAATAATTGTTATGTCTTTAATGTTGTATTGTTATACGACATTAAACATATACCCGATTAATTCGAAAATTCCTACACAGATTAGCCTATCTCGTTCCGTTTAGATTAGCTGTTTACATATGTTACGTATGCGTCTGTACATGTACGTGTATAACGCATACATGTACATATATAACACATACACACACGTACACACGCGTAAAGAGAGATTGAGAGAGAATATGGTCAACGAGAAAACCGAAGGCGCGAAATACGAATCGAGGGGGAATAGTCGTCATTAATCGTTGTCCGACGTTTCGCAAACAATGCGACTTACTCGTGGTTTCGGACGTTCATTTTAACGTACGTACTTGCATATATACGTATATAAATACATGCATACGTATATAGAAAGTGTATATACGATTTTCAAAGTTTACTTTGCATCAGGATTTCTGGGACGTAACTCGGACGAGAAAGGATTTCTCCATTCCATGCCCTTCTTTTTCTATTCTTTCTTTCTTTCTTTCTTTCTTTCTTTTTTTTTTCTTGCCGGACAAAATCGATTATCCGTCTCTTTTTATCGATTTGGAGCGACGATAAATAATAACGGTTACGTTAGCGAAGTAATAATTTCGAACGATGAAAAAATTATCGTTGGATACGCGGATCGAAATCGTACGTTCGATAAATCGATTACTATCGTTAATATATATGGACGGTGTGTTATTCCTCGACGTCGAGCGAATACGTTCGTAAAAAAAAAAAGAAACAAAAAAAAATTTATATAATTAGGTTTTTCTTTGTATTCGTCTTTCTTTTTTCGTTTCTTTTTTTTTGAATAATTATTTTTTCGCGAGATCGGCGTAATTCTTTTCTCCCTTTCCTTTTTTTTTCTTTTTTTTTTTTTCCTTTAATCTCTCGACGAATTAAACCACGAAAAATATAACGGGTACGTTGCGTAACGATTATGAACGACGAAAAACTTATCGACCACATTGAAATCGTACGTTTAAATTAATTATAATTGTTAATGGGATGCATGGTAGGATACGTTCGTGAGAAAAAAGAAAAAAACAAATTGATACGATTGTTATTACCTTTTCTTTTCATTCTTTTTTTTTTTTTTTTCAAATAATTATTTTTCGCAAAGGTCGACGCAATTTGTTTCCCCTTTCTCCATCCTTGTTTTTTATTTCCTTTTTCCTTTTCTTTCTTTTACACACATACATATACCCGCACACACATACACACACATACACACGTATATATAGGTACAAACATGTTAATTTTAAACAGACTATTTCGAGATACGCGTAACCAGGAGCAACCAAGCGAGCAACCAACCAACCAACCAACGAACCAAGCATTCAAGCGCATTTGCATGAACTATAAATAAATCCATTGTTTTGTAATCGAAACAAGGAAAATCGGAACGTCGTAATCTTTCCGATAAACGAAAGCGTGTGTTGGTGATAGCGAGTGGGTGGGCGGCTGGGTGGGATGGATCTCGGTAGTTTGGTGGTGGTATAAAATACGACATAAATTTCCTGGAAAATGTAGAACGTTATTTAAAATCGAAAAAAAGAAAGAATATTCCTTCCCCACGATCATTTATTCTTTTTCTTTTCTTTTTTTCTTTCTTTTCCTATCTTTATTTCCTTTCAACCTTTCTCTTCCTTTTATATATATATATATATATATATATATATATATATATATATATATATATATATATATTTCTCTGAACGGAATCGAACGTACCTCGTGCATATTCCTAGAAGTGAATATTTCAAAATTTTTCCAAACGGATCCTCCTCGTAAAATACTTTTACAAGCTTATGCCAAGGAACCGACAGCAACGTTCCTTTATCGTCTCTATCCTCTCCTCCTGATGTTTTCATTCCTCGGGAAAAAGCGTCGAAGAGATAATATTTTCTCCCTTCGTTTCCACCCCCTCTACCACCACCTTCCCACCCTTTCTTCCCTTCACTAACTCTTTTCAGCACACATACACGCATACACAAATACTCAAACACGCGCGTACCACCGACACCGTATATATACATATATATACACACATAGAGATAGATGGATGGATAGATAGATAGATAGATAGATAGATAGATAGATAGATAGATAGAGAGAGAGAGAGAGACGAAAAAAGAACAAAAAAAAAGGAAAGAAAGAACTCTCTCCTTTCTATATCCCAAAAATAGCTTTTGTTTCATGGACGAGCCCGTCTCGCCCCTCCCACCCAATCCCTCCTCGATGGTGGTTCATCATAAATTTAAGGGTCCATAGAAAAATTATGAAAAAAGAGCAAATAAAATGGTCTCTCTCTCTCTCTCTCTCTCTCACGGGCGGGCTCGACGAGCTTCTCAGTCGAAAAACAAGAAAGGAGTTAGACGAGTGTTGGTGAAAGAAATAAAAATAAAAAGGAAAGGAAAAAAAAATTCCGTTTGCACGCACGCATACGCGTATAGTACGTCCGTGTGTCTTCTCTTGTTTGCTGCTGTGTGTGTGTGTGTGTGTGTGTGTGTGTTGTGAGACAGATAGAGACGGAAAGAGACAAGGAGAGAAAAAGGAAAAGAAAAAGAAAGAGAGAGAGAGAGAGAGAGAGAGAGAGATGAAGGTTCGTTCCGGTTGGCTGTACGGCGTTGGGATAAGTCGGAGGGGGTGAGCTTGACTGTAGGGGGTGACTCGAGGGGGTTGAAGTGCGGTGAAGGGGTTTAAACAAAGGAGGGTCGTTAGAAACAAGTGGTGCCGATTAAAAACGCCGACGCCACTCGCTGCGATGCATCGACAAACACGCGACCCTGTGTTTTTCCCTTTGCCGTCGTTTTTCTTTCTCTTTCTCTCTCTCTCTCTCTCTCTCTCTCTCTCTCTCTCTCTCTTTCCTTCTTTCTTTCCTTCTTTCCTCATATTTTTCTTTATACTTTTTCGTCTTCTTTTCCTTTTTTATTTCTTTGTTTTTGCTTTCTTTTTTTTTTTTTTTTTTTTTTTTTTTTATAATTGCCAGGCAACCCCGGTACCTCTCAAGGCCACCCACATGACTATTACTGTTCTTCCTTATTACCATTAATGCGTTGAATTTTTTTTATCGTCTTTTTTCTTTTTTTTTTTTTTTTTTTTTTTTTAATATATATATATATATATATATATATATATATATATATATATAAGCGAACACGAATAGGGATGGAAGAAGGGGTTGGAAAGAGTCAAGGGATTGAATTGAAGCGAATAATCGAGTTTTTGCTCCATAATTCTTGATGATTCTCCTTCTTTTTTTTTTTTTCCTTTTTATTTTGATTTATTTTCGTTGATTCTTCAATGATTCGTACGAGAAAAATACTTTCATTTTCGTTACCGAAAGCACTCTCCACTTTTATCTATCCCAACTCAATTCATATATATATATATATATATATATATATATATATATATATATATATGTCTATGTATGTATTTATATATAGTTGTGTGTATCTCTGGTCAGTGGTTGCTGTGAAAACTGGGATCGCGATTTGTATCGTTGGAGTGCTTCAATTAACAGCTTTATGAGAGATAATAAAATATAATATTCGTTCGATGTACTTTAGGTGTATATATATATATATATATATATATATATATATATATATGTGTGTGTGCGTATATTATTACATGCCAGAAACGATTTAGAACACGGTAGAACAGTATAAATATCGACGGAGCAATGAAAATTATGAGGAAACTGTTGAGGTAAAGAATTTAAAGAAAAGATGAAAAAATAAAGAAGAAAAAAACAATAATGCAGAAAAAGGAATAAATATTTTATATGGAGTTAAAAAGGAAATAAAAAAAAAAAAAGAGAAAAAAAGACAAAGAAAGGAAAGAAGAAGTAAAGCTCGTTTGCTTCCAACGCGATAAATTATTTATTTATCATTATTATTATCGTCATATATTTATTTATTCAATTCAAAAAAAGAGTGAGATATCGGGGATGTTAAACTTTCGAAAAAAAACAAACAAACAAACGAAACGAAACAAAATCAAAAAAAAGAAAAGATTAGTATCTCGCTTCATTCGGAGTAATCGATGTGTCACTTTATTGAGATAATAAAGTTTGCCGCTTGAGAACGGCGTAGCTCGGAAGATGAGTTATTAAGAGGCGGAGGGATGGAGTGAGGAGTGGGGAGTGGGGAGTGGGTGAAGGGGTGAAGGGGTGCGTTCAACGTGGCATCTCGTTAACGTGGCATCATCGTCGTTCAGAATATGCAAGGTCGATGAAAAGGAAGACAGAGAGAGATGCATAGACCGAGAGAGAGAGAGAGAGAGAGAGAGAGAGGGAGAGAGAGAGAGAGAGAGAGAGATAAGGATTAGAGATAGAGAACGATAGATAGAAATAGAATGTAATAGGGAAGTTCGTAATTCAGTGAATGTAAATGAATTCCCCGTATATAAGAGCAGCGATTTCTTGGATGTTAAATGGGGGAAAATGTTCTTGGGTGAGTTAGCGTGTCGTCGTCTTGATGGTGATGGCGATGGTAGATGGCGAAGGGGTAGTTGCGAGGATTGGGTTGGGGGGTTGGTGGGTATAGCGACTGGAGGGTTGCGTCTACGGGGTTTTGCGTCAAAGGGGATTGATTGAAATCAATGCCGCGAAGGAGAATCTCTTCGTAAAATCGAGGCAGGAAGTAGGTCCCGATTGCCTTTAGAAGGGAAGATTTCCTCGTTTCTCCTTTTCAACTGTAAAACCAGTTGATAGAATTCAATAGTTCGAAAGTTTATTAAATCGTAGATGGGAGTGGGAGTGGGAATGGAGAGGAAGATATATATATATATATATATATATATATATATATATATAGGGGAAATAAAGAACGTTCGTATTAAGGGGAGGGAAAGTGCATTTGGAAATATTTCCAAGGAATGAACGAAAGGAACAAAAGGAAAGAAAGGAATATATATATGTGTGTGTGTGTGTGTGTGTGTGTGTGTGTGTGTGTGTGTGTGTGTGTGTGTGTGTGTGTTATATGTTATATGTCGCGTGCATACGTGTTTTTGTGTGTGTAGGACAGTGATTTTTATCTTCGACAGTGATCAAAATTGAATAACCCAAGAGACGTTGCGTTCGATTGGGAATATCGTTAAAGTCCGAGGTAAATGGGATTTTAATCGATTTTTCGATCGACTCGTTTAGGTCCTGTTTTTTTTTTCTATTTTTTATTTTTTATTTTTCATTTTTATTTTTATCTATGTATTTATTTTTTCTTGTTTTTTTTTTTTATTTTTAATTTTATTTCGACCTCTCTCTCTCTCTCTCTCTCTCTCGCTGTTTCGTTTCTCTCGGTATGAGATTGGCAGAGAGAGAGAGAGAGAGAGAGAGAGAGAGAGAGAGAGAGAGAGAGAGAGAGAGAGATGATACGGTTAGATATACGCATAGAAATTATTGGTAGAAAAATATCGGGAGAGTAGTTTTGTTGAAATGAATTTTTGAATTCATTTTTTTTTCTTGTCTTTTTCTTTTTTTTTGTTTTTTTCTTTTTTTTTTTTTTTTAATACATCGCAGAAATCTGGTCGTCAACGATATTTTGCAATTTTGCAACATATGTTTAGTCCTTATAGTAATTATTTATATGAGAGAGAGAGAGAGAGGGAGAGAAAGGATGAAAGAAAGAAAGAGAGATAAAGAGAAAGAGAGAGAGAGAGCGAGAGAGGGAGAGGGAATAAAAAATAAAAAATAGAAATAAAAAAAAAAGAAAGAAAGAAAGAAAATAGATACAAACCGGCGGTCATGCCAATATTTTTCGTATTTTCTGGCATCGATATTTCAAGCTTGTGAGTTGTACCGGGACGAGATTATATGTGTAATCCCAGCTTTGTTGGTATACGTATGGTACATACATAAATACATACGTACCTACCGACGTATGTATGTACATATATATATATATATATATATATATATATATATATATATATCGGTAACTCAACAAGGAAGTTTATTTTTAATTTTTATAGAAAAAACACACAACGACCTATTATTATTATTGTTGTTATGGTTATTGTCGTTATTTTTCGATACGAGTACATACGTATATACATATACATACATACATACATACATACATACATACATACATACATACATACATACATACATACATACATACATACATACATACATATATACATACTTTAACCGATTTCTCCAAGGGTTCTCACGTTTATAAATCAGAAACTGTTAGCGTTCGGTGTTTCGTGAAACGACCCTATTATGCCACTCGGATAATCTCGTCCTATATCTAATTAGGTTTCCGCTAGGGCAGGTGTAAAGTATCGCTGACCGTACGATCCCAGGGATATATATATATATATATATATATATATATATATATATATCGAGCCATACGCGATTTCTGGGATTTTCCTCGAAAGCCAGATTTAATCTTGATATATATTTATCGTTACGCGTTTCTATTCGAACATTTTACGAAGCAGTTAACTCGG
>OU964976.1:3894677-3912177 GCA_918808275.2 Dolichovespula sylvestris
CTCTCTCTCTCTCTCTATCGTGGTTTCCTATGACAGAATTTTGACATAATTCGAGATTGAATTTCTTAACGTATATTTAATTTGTCTCATTAAAATATCATACGTATATTTTGGCGATATTATTTATATATAGAAGGATTGTGTGTGTGTGTGTGTGTGTGTTATATATTTACTTATAATGCATTCATTAGGATTATAGGTAAATCATTGTCGGTGAATGAAATCGATAGTTTCGTTTCGAAAGATCACTCTCTCATCTGTTTTCAATGTACCGACATACATACATACAACATATATACATACATCTTACATACTTACATACATACATACATACATACATAGGAGTCAAACTTATTCGAAATACGATATATTGGTTACATCCTACTCACGTTCATGAATATTCATTAGAATCGATCGTACTATAATGTATATATGTATATATATATATATATATATATATATATATATATGTATGTGCGTGTGTATGTACGTTTTTTGATTTAATGGGATATTTAATATTTTACATTTTTTCTTCCTTCTTTTTTTTCCCTTGTCTTTTTATGACAATGTACGTACGGAGATTCGCGTTGGGAATGATTAATGAGATAGAAAGAAAGAAAGAGATAGAGAGAGAGAGAGAGAGAGAGAACACTCTGTGAACGTGTTGAACGTACCTGAAAAATATGAAGTTGGTTGGTTGATTTATATATCATATATATATATATATATATATATATATATATATATATATATATATATAAAAGAAGCATGAAGAAAGAGGGGTAGAGGGAAGGAGAAGAGAGGAAAAAAAATAAATTATATGTACTCCACATACATGCATAATATTTTTTCCTCTCGGCAAACGAGATATCGAATATCGACGAGAACGTAAAAATTCTTAGCCTTCCTTTTCGTTCGATATCATTTCCAATATGAAATCTCATATGAATTTTTCAAATACCATTAGAGTTAGTACTCTGAGTGGATGATGTTACGGTTTTAAATATTATTTATATTTTTCTTTTATTTCTTCTTTTTCTTTTTTGTAATTATTTGTTTGCTCGTTGTATTTTCTCTCTCTCTCTCTCTCTCTCTTTTCTCCTTCTGTTCTTCTTTTCTCTTTTCCTCCACCCTATTTCGATTTAATGGATGAACCGAAATAAAATGAAATAAAATAAAATAAAGAAATAATAATAATTAAACAAAATGGGAAAGATCGAAGATATCATGGAAACGAGTTGGAGAGTTGGGTGGAGGGGGGAAATGTTATTCGATCGTAAAATAAAACACACACACACACACACACACACACACATACACACGCGCGCAGAAATAAATAAGTAATTGTAATAGTTCGTTGAACAGGACGAATAATTTGTCACGGATGAATGCAAGAAAATAGGTCGAACAAATTTGACATAGAGAGAGATAGAGATAGAGTGAGAGAAATATAGAGACAGACAGACAAAGAGAGAGAGAGAGAGAGAGAGAGAGAGAGAAAGGTGTCCGTCTCCGTTGATTAGAGAGGATAATGATGGGGTAAGCAGGATTACTGCATTAACGCGACAGTCGGATCTTTTAATTAGCGTACCGCAATGTACACAGAATAGAACATTTAACGTGTAGTATACAGTTCTACATAGTACAATTCTATACGTGTATATTATATATATATATATATATATATATATATATATATATATATATATACATATATATGTTTGCATGTACGTATACGTACATAGATCGTGTATAAATGTGTTCGCGCGTGTGTGTGTGTGTTGTGTGTCTGCATATTAACACACACACACACACACACACACACACATATATATATAGTTCGTTTTCCAGTTACATTGTCCTCCAGTTAGAACTGAGGTCAAAGTATGAACTGGTCGCAATGAATCAAACAAAAATAAAAAAAGAAAACGACGAAGGGGAAGAAAAGAAAAGTGAAAAAACGAAAATGCTAGGCGAACAAAGTATTTTTTCTTTTTCTTTTTTTTTTTTTTTTTTTTTGCGCCTCCCCCCAAAAATTTCACCAATCGTTACTGGAAACGGTGGAACGATTTTTTATTTTTATTTATTTTTTCTATTCACTTTTATTTATTCACTACACTTTTCTTTACTCTCTCGTCTTCCTTATTGTCATTCCTTTTCTCTCTCTCTCTCTCTCCCTATCTCTCTCCTTCTTCATTTATTTCTTTCCCTTTTATTACCGTTATTTATTCGCTTTTTGTCTTCCGTTCAACTCCTTTCCGAGCGAACGAATGAGAGAGAAACGAAACAAAACAAAAAAAAGTAAAAGAAAAAAAAATAGAAGATAGAAGAAAGGGTTGTTGTCGTTCGAGAAAGGATCGTAAAAAATAAAAGCCCGCGAACCGTGACGAGTCCTTTTTTATTCGTTTCTTTTCTTTCTTTCTTTTTTTTCTTTTGTTTTTTTTTTCTCTCTCTTTTTCGTTACTTTCTTTTTTTCGAAACCACTCCTGATCGTGATTTCTATGGCTTTCATTGGGAGTCCGACAAGCGAAACGACGCTTTATGGATAACGGATATTAAGCGTAAATTCAATTTCACATGCAAACCGATCGATCTTCCGTTATTACACGAAGCTCATACATCTTCGCGGAGACGTATCCCCCTCCCCCCCTCCCCCCTACCCCCCTCACCACCCCCGCCAAGCTTTCCAAATTGCGACGGATGGTTTTGCTATGTTATGGTTGTGTCGTAATTGAGATTTTTCTTTTTTCTTTTTTTTTCTTTTTTTTTTTTTTTTTTTTTTTTTTTTCTTTCGAAAGAATCGAGAGAGTTTTTTAAACGCGGCTCAAGTGATGCGACGATTATGCGACTTGGAAATCCACGTTTTTTTTTCGTGTTCCTTCTTCTTCTTCTTCTTCTTCTTCTTCTATTTTCGTTTCGATTCTTTTCTCTTTCTAATTTTTTTTTTTTTTTTTATTTTATTTTATTTCGAATAAAAAATATTCGTACCTCGAATCATTAAGAAAAATTGAAGTGCATCCAGCTTTTAATTTTCTTTTTTGTTCCCGAACGAAAACACGTTCGGATACGAAAATGTGGTGGACGACGCGTGAAGAGTAAAAAAGAGAAAGGGGGAAAAAAAAGGAAAGATCGATCATTTCGCTTTCGCGTGTGCATTGCGGCAAAAGCAACTTCTGTCTCTCTAATGCAGAGTTAGACGGACAGAGAGACACGCAATAACATTTATTTGATATCGTTACAGATTAGAAACGAATAGCGAGAAACGAGCAGTCCAGCTCATATTTGATTTATAATAGGATTAACTCTACCGCATAGAGAAATTATCCTACCAAATTCGAAGTTGCACCGGTGTATATATATATACATATGTGTGTGTGTGTGTGTGTGTGTGTGTGTGTGTGTGTGTATCTATGTATATATGCCCGATTGTGTCCTTCTAATCCCATACGTCGATTTGAAATGTAGGTCCCTACCATGTTACGCTTAGCGATCCCAGAGAAAGCTCGCTAATATTTCATGCTGACAAGCAGATGCTGCGAATCGAAACCTCTCGATATATATCGACAGAGAGACCGACCAAGAGAGTGAGAGAGATAGAGAGAGATAGAGAGAGAGAGAGAGAGAGCAATCCGCAAACGATCCGTAGCTTAACTCTAAATCAATCCTCCAAGGACGTTCGGAATAGTATCTCAGGATTCCTACGACGACAGAAACGTCTTTGACTCGATCATTCTCATGATTTACAATTCTCTATAATAATAATCGACGATTTTTCTATTTCAATATTCTCTCTCTATCTCTCTCTCTCTCTCTCTCTCTCTCTCTCTCTGTCTGTCTGTCTCTGTCTCTCTTTCGTTCTTTTGCCATCGTAAAATATTGCATTTCGTTCGTCGTTTATTTCCACTCGCGCAAAGAAGTAAAAAGAAAAAAAGAAAAGAAAAGAAAAGAAAATAGAAAGGAAAAACATTCAAACAATTCCTCCCTTAATAATATTCCCTTTTACTCAAAAGAACAATATTACATTTCCATCATATTTTTCTACGCTCACTCGCTTGTTATCATCTCTTACGGACGCTTCCGTAAACACATAAAATATTAAAACTAAAGAGTGAGTGTCGTTTGACTTCGGTGGGGGATCGTGGGTGGGGGGTTGATGGGGGAAGAAAACAATAATAAAGAAAACAATGAAAAAAAAGATTGAAGATGGAAGAAAAGATTTCTTTGATATATTATCTCTCTCTCTCTCTCTCTCTCTCTCTCTCTCTCTCTCTCTCTCTCTCTCTCTCTCTCTCTGATGTTAAGAGTCTTATATGTATATATACATATTTATACACATAACATATATATATATATATTTATACATATATATTTCTTCGTATATCTTTTCACTATTTCAACCTTCGAGGATACAGATGGACGCATAAGAAGAAGAACAAGAAAAAGAAAAAGAAAAAAGGATCAAGAAAAGGAAACAAACGAAAGGAAAAAATAAAGAAAAAGTGGGAAGAAAAAGAATAAAAATTGAAACAACGAACCGAACGATAATAGCCGGATACCAACGTGCTCGACTTGTCGGAAGAACGAGGTAAATAGAAAACACAACAACAACAACAACAACAACAACAACAACAAAACAAGAAACGAAATCAAAAAAGAAGAAAACGAAAAAGACGAATAGCATTAATAAAATAAAAGCAAAAAAAAAAAAAGGAAGAAAACGTACAAGAGAAATAGCATTAATAAAAAGAAAAAAAATAGAGAGAGAGAGAGAGAGAGAGAGAGAGGGAGATAAAAAAAAAGAGGAAGAAACGAAACGAATTAATAGGAGTAACGAAATCGGGGAGTTGGCGAGAGGGTCTTTGAGGGAGAGAGTGGGGTGCGTATAGGGGTGTGTGTAGGGGGGGTGGGTGTGGATGATATTCGGCCGATATATACGTACGTACGTTCGGTATAGAAGAGAAATTCGAAATTCGAGCGCCTGCAGGAGGTGGAGGAGGAGGTAGAGGAGGAGGAGGAGGAGGAGGAGGAGGAGGAGGTTGAAGAGCGTTTTAAAGCTGGCCTCCTCCCCCTCCCGCAGCCCCGTCCCCGTCCCCGCTACCTCACGGTGTAACGCGAAACGTTTTGGTCCTGTCACGATAAGAGCAACTGAATTTGCCGAAGTGTATATAGACGACGCGTGGTGTAACGTGGACGCGTAGTGTAACGTGGACGCGTATAGAGGAAGACGAGGTATATATATATATATATATATATATATATATATAACTAACGGACACTGTACGAGAGAGTGAGAGAGACAGAGACAGAGACAGAGAGAGAGAGAGAGAGAGAGAGAGAGAGAGAGAGAGAGAGAAACAGATGGATAAACAGAGACAGACTGACAGTCCAGACAGTGAAAGAGAGAAAGAGAGAGAGAGATAGAGAGAGAGAGAGAGAGGGGACAGATACATACACACACTTACGCACATTAATACACGCAAACACACATACACGCACAGAGTAAGAGAGTGGAAGTGAAGAGTAGAGGAGGGATGTTGGGCCAATGGACCGAACCGGCAGATTATCGGATTAGTCGGCATATCCATGCGCAACGCGGACAAGCCGGTTGCGTGAATAGCACGCGAGCTATCATTCACTCGTACACCCATCCTCTTCCTCCCTACATACGTCCTTCCCCGTTCATCCCCGTACCCATCACCCTCTCTACCCATCGTCGTCGTCCCAAAACTCCCCTTCCCCTTACCCTTCCCCTTCCCCTTCCCGTTCTCGTTCCATCCACCCACTCGCCAGCGTTCACCACCCACCGACAGTTTCAGGACTCTACTCGCACGCTTTAAACGTAGAGACTATCGGAGCCGACACCGCGCGTGTATCCGAACAGGATTTTCCGAAATTAAGGCGGGGAATTGCATGTCACCGAAGTCGTACGCTCGATTGTCCACCCTCACTCTCTCTCTCTCTCTCTCTCTCTCTCTCTCTTTGTCCCTGTTTCTATCTATCTATCTATCTATCTATCTATCTAGGTATCTATGTATCTATCTATAGGTCTCTCGATTATTCAAAACGGTAGCGACGTTTAGAATTGTTCGGATAATAAAATCGTTTATATTCTTCCATGGATGGTTACGATTAATTTGATCGTCGATATGTTTTGATTGTTTTATTTGTTGTTTCCTCTTTTTCTTTTAGCGTCGTGATACGTTCGTACATTGTATATGTATATGTATATATATATATATATATATATATATATATATATATATATATATATATATATAAATGATGTATGTATTTATTTATTTATTATTGTTCGTTCTATATATCGTATTATCGTAGTATCCTATATCGTTATAATCGTTCGTTTTATATATATATATATTTTTTTTTATTTTATTTTTTTTCGATTTTAAAAAATTTTCCTTTTCACGTTAGCCGTACCTACGTACATAAATTATATGTTTCACATTATAATTTCGTAAAAGTTAATCCTCCAAGTTTATTAGTCTCTCTTTCTTTTTCTCTTTTTCTCACTTTTTGTTTCTTTCTTTTATTATTTTCTTCTTATCAATCGTTGAATCAGTTTGGTCGTATACACGTACGCGTTCGACGGATCAAAGGGAATATCGTCGTGATGGAATTTAATAAGAAAAAAAAACAAAAAAGAAATTTCTTTCATTACATTATTTTCCAGAGAGAGAGAGGGAGGGAGAGAGAATATATCCGTTCCTTTATTTATTCATTTATCCAGATTACTTTTTCTCGTTTATGAGAGCCACTTCCCCGTACTTTTTATCTCCGACAAATTTATATGGATTAAAAAAAAAAGAGAACAAAGAGAGAGAGAGAGAGAGAGAGAGAGGATAGAGATTTATATATCATGAATCGGAATTTCACGGACGAGTTTACTTTCGACTTCAAATAACTATGAAATAACAGGCTATGGAGTTGAAACGCAAACAAGTCGATAAAAACAGAGTGTATCGATAAAAATATCCGTACATATACGTATACGTATTGAGAATACATACATACATACATACATACATACATACATATATATATATATATATATATATATATATATATATTCATTCTCTATACGTTTCGTTATGGTTCTTCTTAGTTCGTACGATCCTTTCGACCACTACTCGATAAAAATTTTATCGATAATAGCCTATCGATATATAAAACTACTTCCTCTTCTTGCTTTTAATAGCTTCCTGTTTGTATGCCGACTCGATACTCGTGTTTTATTCGAAATTTCCTCTTCTCTCTCTCTCTCTCTCTCTCTCTCTCTCTCTCTCTCTATTATTGCTTTAGAAGTAGTTATATAGCCGGGGAAAGTAAAACAAGGAGTTAGGAGTTCGACATAAGAATAGAATAAAATGGAATACAAATTTCGTTCGTCGATTTTCAAACCTCCAAGTTTTAAAACGACGGAAAAGAAGAAGAAGAAGAAGAAGAAGAAGAAAAAAAGAAAAACCAAAGAAATTCTCTCCAAATATTTTCCCTTTGAAGGTATTTTTCTTTTTCTTTTTATTCTCTCTCTCTCTCTCTCTTTCTATCTCTCTCTCATTCTCTCATACCATCCGTCCCTCTTTTCTCTGTCTATTTCTCTTTCCATTTCTCTTTTCGTTTCGTTTTAACATAGAATGATATCTCGATTCCCTTTTACCACCCTCTTTCTATCCCCTTCTCTACGTTCCCCTCCCCTCCCTCCAACTCCCTACCCACCCACCCATCCGACTCTCCCATTTATTCTGGATTTTTGTTTCGAATAGAACAATTTTTCTGATGGTAATCGTTCGGAAAAAAATAAAAATTCCTACGCGTGTGTTCTATCTTTCGGATTTTTCTAGCTTCGCTCTTTTTTTTCTCCCTCTATTTTTCTCTATTTTTTTTTCTTTTTTTTTTTTCATTAATACATACCACGGCACAGAGGATAAACTCGGGGGTTCGTAACATTATGCGAATATTTCTTTTTTTCTTTTTTATTTTTTTTTTTTTTCTTTTTTTTTTACGTATATATACACAATGTACGTATGTGGATGCATGTAAAAGATCGATAGAATTTTTCGAATAAATGAAATATTTTTCGGGATTGTTTAGAAAAGTATTATTCACGATAATGAGAGAATAGTTTCATCTGACGTACTCGTAACTATGCTTAACGATCCAAGTTTTATCCAAGTTACATACACACACACACACACACACACACACACACACACGTTCATACATATACCTATACCCTATACCAATACCCATATATAAATACATATGATGCGTGTATGTATGCATGTATGTACGTATGTACTTACGTACGTACGTATGTATGGATAAAACTCGAAGGGAAATTCACGTATAGTGGATGGGAAGGGATGGGCTGTGAGGGTGGCATAGACGGGGGTGGGTTTTGAAAGTAACGAGAAAGTCGCGACGACGTCCGGAAAAATTTTCCTCGTGAAAAAGAGAGTCGCGTGTAAGAATAATGTCACGAAAAATCCAGGAAAACGAGTAAGATGACGTTAACGGTGACGGGGTCGAGGGGTGTGGTGGGGGGTGGAGGGGGCGTAAGGGTGTGAGGCGTGAGTTAGACATCGTGGGATAGAAAGAGAAAGAGAGATACGGTTTAGAAAAGGAGAAAGAAATGGAGAGAGAGAGAGAGAGAGAGAGAGAGAGAGAGAGAGATGATCGTTGACAGGGTATATAAGGGGTAGTACTGGGTACTGGGAACTTGGGACGAAGACGTGAACGGGGTATGGGGGTGGTGATGGTGATGGTGGTGGATGGGTGGATGGGAATATGGTAGGGGGTTGGGACGGGCCCGTGGGTGATGGTGTTTGCCAGGAGAAAAATAAATGTCTTGCTGACGTTTGGTCGCGCTTGGTGTTGTCGTAAAAAGGCTACAGTAGTAGTCACTGTCAACTGCGAACCGGGGATTGGACAGGGAGACGTCTTTGCAAGGAGCCACCCCTACCACCATCACCGTCAACCCCCTCTGTGAAATCATAAGTTTTATTTTATTTTTTTTCCTTTCCTTTCCTTTCCCTCATTTTTTTTTTTTTACTCTTTTTGTCTCCTTTTCTTTTTTTTTCGTTTGATCCACGTAAGAGAATTCGTATTTAAAAAAAATTCCTTTCTTTCGCTTTCATTTTTATTTTCTTTTTCTTATTCTCTCTCTCTCTCTCTCTCTCTCTCTCTCTCGTTCTTTTCTGTTCTCATACAAAATCAATTGTCGTCGTTCGTAAACGTGGACAATTCTTTTTTCTTCTCTCTCTTTTTTTTCCAATCCTCATCACCAATAATAATATTAATAATGTTAATAATAATAATAATAAGTAATAATAATAATAATAATAATAATAATAATATAAATAATATAAATAACAACAACAACAACAATAATAATAATAATCGTTTTTATCCTTCATGAAAATAATAACTCCGAGTGTTGACACGTCGAAGACGCCGCGTAAAACGAGCCGGGGATCGAGGAATGTGATGGAGGGTGGGGGGTGGGTGGGGAGGGGTGTGCTGAGATAGAACGACGAAGAGATGCGAGGGTGTCGGGGTTATGGCGGTTGGAGGTTGGGGTTAAGGTTGGGGTTTATTATGGAGTAGGGTGAGGAGGTGGGCGGGCGCGTTTCAAGGGCGGCGACGGGGGTGGTGTTCGGGGGTTTTGGGCTTGGGGGAGGATTGGAGGGTTGAAATGAACGTGGTGGTGCTTCGCGCGGATAGCTTGAATTCATCTACTTCGGCAAGTATTATGGAAAATCGGATCAAGATTATCGTAATGGACTTTTCGAGAGGCGACCATCGTTTAATCAGGTTATTCATCGGAATCTATCTTCTCGTACTCTCTCTCTCTCTCTCTCTCTCTATATATATATATATATATATATATATATATATATATATATATCTCTCTCTCTCTCTTTCTCTCTCGGCTAAAATCTCGTACGATCGTATAAGCGGATGGGAATAGTATAATATCGAACAATGTCGAAGAACGTTAACGAGATACGGATCTTCAACTTATTTAGGTTCTATGGTACTACCACCATGAGAATTTACTCTCCTCTTCTCTATGCCTTTGAAAATCAACTCATGGTTTCCATCACCATTGTTGGTTTAAGCGTTTCGATTCCTTCTCTCACTCTCTCTCTCTCTCTCTCTCTCTCTCTCTCTCTCTCTCTCTCTTTTCGTAGAAACATTTCAATCCGGTGAGTATTTTCTTCGTCAACCCAACCACCCACCGACCCACCCGATTGCCTCGCTCTAGGACTTCGACCATTCTTCTTTCCTTATCTTTGACTTTCTTCTTTTTTATCTTCTCTTTTCTTTCTTCAATCTCCAGTCCCTTTTTCTCTGTTTCTTTTCTTTTCTTTTTTTTTTTTCTCGTTCGAAATCGCGCGAGAAATCGTCGATTATAAGTAAATGTGAATTAAACGAATGAAAGAAAGAAAGAAAGACGGACAGGAAAAAAAAAGAAAGAAAAAAACAAAAAGAAAATATAAAAGAAAGGAGGAAAAATTTCACGTCCGTTTTTTCTTCCTTCTTTTCTTTCCTTCCTTTTCGTTTCTCTCTTTCCCCCGTTTCTTTTTTCTTTTTTTTTTTTTTTTTTTTTTTACTCGGGTATCATCGGGGAACAGTCGTAAAAGAGAAAAAAAGAAAGAAGAATTGACGACGATCGGATTCGATAATTCTCGATTACGGCGATAGTTCGATGATCTTTTCTTCTTCTTCTTCTTCTTCTTCTTCTTCTTCTTCTCATTATATCAGAAATATAACACGATCGTGTTTTCGCGATCGCACGTTTCGTCGGAATTTTGCAAGAATTTTAAATGTCACTTCCACGACGAAATGAAATGGAATGGAATGGAAATGAAATGGAAAGAGATAGAGAAATAGAAATAGAGATAGATATAGAGTTAGAGATAGAGATATAGATATAGATATAGATATATATATATATATATATATATATATATATATATATATATATAGAGAGAGAGAGAGAGAGAGAGAGAGAATGATATGAGATAGGTCGTGCAAACGACATTCACGATGTCGAGTAAAGGAAGGATAGAAGCGTAGGTGAATGACAGTAGCTTGGTTGATGCCGAAGAGGAGAAGCAACGACGAGGTAAAATCGCGAACGAGAGACAAGGAGAGAAAGAGAAAGAGAAAGATAGATAGATAGATAGATAGATAGATAGAGAGAGAGAGAGAGAGAGAGAGAGAAGGGACATGATGACGAGCCGTCCTCGCATGAGATCCACTTATTCAATCAGTGGCATTCAGCTTGATATAAACGCGACCCGTCGTATTCGTTGTTGTCGTCCTCGTCCTCGTCCTCGTCCTCATCCTCGTCGTCGTCGTCTACTCGCATAATCGAACATACTCATCAGCATCGTCTAGTCTTGATTTTCCTTCAACCATCGCGACCAATCAGCTACATCCATCTCTCTCTCTCTCTCTCTATCTTATTGCATATATATGTATATATATATACTCTAAAATACTTGATGCAGAAAGAAGAAATTATATATATATATATATATATATATATATATATATATATGTATGTATGTATGTATGTATGTTTGTATGTATGTATGCATGTATGTATGTATGTATGTATGTATCTATATATAATAATAACGAAGCACGCGTTATGGTGGTAGGGGGAAGAGGGGGTAGTGGGGAAAATTAATTGCGACCGAAGTTTGATTCGATGAAATTGCATCGAATTTGTCCTCAAATCGTTCGAGTAATTTTTTGTTTTTTATTCTACTATTTTTTTCCTCCCTTCCTCTTCCTCTTCCTCTTCCTCTTCCTCTTCTTCTTCTTCTTCTTTTTATTTATTTTTATTTATTTTATTTTATTTTTATTTTTTAATCCCTTTTTTTTCTCACTTTTCTTCTTCTCGTTACGGTCTAATAACTCTCGACTTAACGATAGAGAAAAGACGAAACGTATAGAGAAATAAAGCGTGAAAGGATTTGATGAAGATTTCATGAAGTATAGAATGGTTTCTGTTTTTCTTTTTTTTTTCTCTTTGTTTTTGTTTTTTAATTTGCTCCTTTCTTTTTCCACCGACACCACGTTTGTTAAGGAAGAGTAATAATCGTCCTACTCTCTCTCTCTCTCTCTCTCTCTCTCTCTCTCTCTCTCTCTCTCTCTCTCTCTCTGTCTCTGTCTATTTCTCTCCTCTGTCTCTTTTTCTTCCTTTTCTTCCTCTTCTTCTTTTTTTCTGTTTCTTTTATTCTTTTTTTTTTTTGCTTTTTCATCGTCAACGCCAGCATTACCAACTTTCTCTTTCTTTTTTTTTTTTCTGCAGTCTTGAATCAGACGGCGTCAGACGGATCTCTTAAGAGTCTTCATATTAGTTTTTACAAAAGAACTTAAAGGCAGAGAGAGAGAGAGAGAGAGAGAAAAAGAGAGAGAGAGAGAGAGAGAGAGAAGGCTTTCGTACGATTCTCTTATATATAGTTCATTCATTCATTCATTCATACTTTTGTTTATTAAATTAAGAATAATAAATAAATAAATATATATATATATATATATATATATATATATATATATATAATCGTTGACGTTGAAACGACGCTTTTTATTTTTTTTTTCTTCTTTTGGTGTTTCTCTCTCGCATTCTTTTCAATTCCTTTCATTAACGACGACGCCACTCTACCAATACCCCCGTCTAGTTCTTTCAAAACGTACTACGTAATTTTTCGATGTAACCAGACTTTAAAATACACGTACAACACACGCACGCACGCACGTACGCACAAGCAGACAGATAGACAGATAGACTGATGGACACACACACACGTATATATATATATATATATATATATATATATATATATATACATATATAGGAGCAGAAAACGAAAGACAGGAAGAAACGATGAGGGAGCACAGCATATTGCGATGCGCGTGAAAAGAGAAACGAAAATAGGGAGAAAATGGTGGAAAATGTTGAGGGTAGGTGGGATGGGGGAGGGTAGGAGAGGGTCGGTGGTTGGTAGAAAAGTTTGCCAGGAGGCAACAACACGTTTGTGGTTCGTTTCTCGAATCGTTTCCTAAAATTTTATTCTTTTTTTTTTGGTTTCATTTTTTTTTTTTCATTCTCTCTCTCTCTCTCTCTCTCTCTCTCTCTCTATCTCTCCCTGTATTTTGTTTGTTTGTTTCTCTCTTTTCTTTTGGCGATTTTTCTCCATTTTCTTTTTATTATTATTATTATTATTATTATTATTATTATTGTTATTATTTCATACGCGCAACACCATAACGGTAATTATGAGAATTACAAGAGAGATTTTCGTGTCGTCGTTGAATTTTAACTGGATATACCAGAATTCGGACGTTTCGAATTGTTATTTTATTTTTTTTTGTTTTTGTTTTTTTTTTCTTTCTTTCTATTTTTTTTTTTTTTTACAGAGTTCTCACTCCCATCACGGCGAACTCTTCAACGCGATATTCAATTCATTCTTCCTTTAACGGCATCGATTTAAAAAATTACCCCGTGCCTTTTATTTTTTGTACTTTTTTTTTCTGATTTTGTTTTGCTTTCTTTCTTTCTTTTTTTATTTGTTCTCTCTTTCTTCTCGTTTAGCGCTCGTGCCGAGTATAAATTGGATTCAATTAATTTTACATATGCATGTTTTAATTATTTTTATTTATATTATTATTATTATTGTTATTATTATTATTATTACTATTAAAAAAAAGAAAAAATAACGAATAACGATTCGATAATATTCAATGTTTCATTGATTTTCCCCGACGCTTTTTTCCTATTCGTTAACAATTTATTTTGATTACAAAGTGATATTAAAAAAAAAAAAGAAAAAAAAAAAAAAAAAAAAGAAAAAGAGCGTTGTTATGTGTTTGCGTTTGCGTTCGGTAAATGAAAATTGCAAATGAAAAATTACATTGGAGAATACATGAATTCACAATGAATTAAATAACTACTGATTTCGAATCTTTTTAATTATTTTTGCAAGATGAAAGTTCCCTTTCTCATACCGTCGAATGAAACAGAAGAAAAGATAATATATATTTGAAGCATAAGAAATTGCGAAGGTCGAAGGGCGGTGGTTATTATTCAATCGTACAGCTTTATACGTTTATTTACTCATTTACTTATATATTTATTTATTCCTTCATTTATTCTCATTTCCTTTTCTTCTCCCGATGTCATCGTCGCAATCCTAAGGGAAGAATAAAAAAACAATCTCCTTCGTCGTATCCCTCAAAAGACTTTCTTATTAAATCCTAACCTGACCCTCTTTTCCTTTATTCTTCTTCCTTCTTCTTCTTTTCTTTCTTTTTTTTTTTTTTTAATATATATTACGCTGAATGTTGTAATAGGCAACAACGAAAGAGAGAGAGAGAGAGAGAGAGAGAGAGAGAGACGAAATGGGATTAAAAAAATAAAAAAGGGAAAGAAATGAATCTAACTTGTTCTCTTTACGAATTAGAAGATCAGAAACAGCTCGTGTCTGTTTATCGTCCATTTCATCGTTCGGTATATTTCTCTCTCTCTCTCTCTCTCTCTTTCTTATAATTTTTCTGTTTCTTTTTCTATTTTTTTACACACACACACACACACACACACACACACATATAGCAGAGAGAACATGGTAGGCGAATGTTATCGTTATTTCAACGGAGGCGCGGGGTGAGCAGGCCGACAGGCGTATGTAGGTGAGTTTAGAGGTTAAAGGTCGTGGTTGGGAGGGTGGGAGGGTGGAATGAACAGCAGGCGCATAAGGCAAGCCACGAATGTATTTAGATGAAACGAAGCAACGATACATACTCTCGGACCTGTGGTACGAATCGAGTCGCGGAGTTGGAGTCGAGTTTTGCATCATCATCATCATCATCATCATCATCATCATCAACATCATCATCGGTTTACAGAGCCCAGCAATATTCGTAATTGCGTGTGCTCTTTCTATATTTCCCCTCTTTGAGATATCCAAGCCAACGGGTATTTTCGTAATTATTTTCATTTAGTGAGCATATATGTATTCGTATACGTATATGTATATAGTAGGTGTGTTATCTGTAGACGCATGTACGTGAATAACTATGTAAACCATTCGTAAATGGGTATCACGTTTGTATGAATTTGTACGTAAGTATTTATACGTTTATGCGTGTACGTACGTACGTATGTATGTATGTATGTATGTATGTGTGTATGTATGTATGTATTTATGTATGTATACGAAGCTCGGGTTTTGAAAAGAGCTCAACATGGGAGGAAACACGAATGTAGTTTAGACTTCGTCAAAATCACGAGGGTGCAAAACCTTCAGAGTCTTTTCTCAACTTTCTACGTTCGAGCCATTGATATATATAAATCTGTGTGTGTGTGTGTGTGTGTGTACTTTGAGAAGCGTATGTGGCTATCGTATTAACGAGAGGAGAGTTTAGGCAGTAGGAGGTTTAAATGAATGAGAGTTCTTTTCTTTTCGTTTTCGTGTTGTTTTTTTTTTCCTCCCTTTTATTTTTTATTTCAAATTTTAAATTTTTTATTTCTGTTTTTCTTGTTTTTATTTTATTTTTTTTTATTTTTCGTGAGTTCGTAAGTTCCGCCAACCGATTTTTATGAAGGAATTGCGTATTAGAGTTTAACGCGTTAATGAATAACGCGAATTTAATGACGTTGGAAAGCGTATGAGAAAGAAAGAAAGAAAGAAAAAAAAATGAACGGGAGAAAAAAGAGAATAAATTATTGTTATTTTCTTTTTTTTTTTTTTTTTTTTTTTTTTTAAAAAAAAAGAACATAAAGAGAGATTTTAACCGTTTCAATATATCTCATCTGTGAAAATTAATCTGCATCCCTTTTTTAAAACCCACGATCTCCCACGATTTTATATTACATCTGATATTTACGATGAGTTAATTAAAGTTCGTCGAAGTAGATTATTCCGTGTTTCGAAACGTAACTAAGAGTAAGTAAGTAAGTAAATAAATAAATAAATTAATTAATTAATTAATTAATTAATTAAGTGATAGAGCGAGCGTGAGCGTGAGTGTGAGTACGTATGCAGCGTACCATGCCATTATTTAAGACGCAAGACCGAATTTACGTAGCTCGAGCCAGGTCGGGTCGGGTGCAATAATTGCATTTCCAAATGCAATTCTCACGTGAAAAATTAGATGCACGCATATAGGAATCGAATGCGTTAACGGATGGTTTAAGATGGAATTAAATCGAGTGGACCGCACGGAATGATTTGAGTATAGTTGTTGAAAGTACGATTAAAAAGAAAAAAAAGAAAAAAGAAAAAAGAAAAAAGAAAAAAGAAAAAGAAAAACCGAAAAAAAAACAAACGGCCCTTTGAAATGATATTTTTCTTTTCCCCTCGACTGACGGCGTTTTTAAATCTTGTTCGATCGTTACATAGGTGTATGTACGTACGTACGCGATTGATACATATGTATCCTACGTACCTTTTCCTGTAAATAACACGCATACACACACACACACACACACACACACACACATATATATATACATACATGCATACATAAATACGTACGTACGAACGTATTTATTTTACCGTTTAAAATATTTTAAACGCTATTTGCGTTCTCTATCACCGTAAACCGTGGTGGTAGCTGTTAAGGGTGTTACCGAAAAATAAACTGTTTCCGGGAAACGTTCCGGATAATCTCTGCCATCGGTCGATACGTGCGAAATCGAATCGATCCGTCGATGGCGCAGAAGACCCGAAGTTAATGGCGAGATGATGCCGGTGTTTTAATAGTTGCTCGGACTATATACCGATAATGGCCGATCGGCCGATCGTGTATGGTCGGTTCATCGGTCGTATGGTATGGTCGGGTCGGTTCTACGGTCGTTTGGTAGATCGGTCGATCGTTTGGTTCGGTGCCGTATTCGCCACTCGGATTGAAACGTACGAAAATACACTCGTAATCACGCGAATTTCGATGGTAGTTTGCGAGCAAATAATTGGCAGATAGATAGAGAGAGATAGAGAGAGAGAGAGAGATAGAGAGAGTACCGAGTTGTTAGTTCATTGGGATTGTTTCCGGGTCTCTGAATACTTTAGCGATTCGTGCCCGCCACGCACGCGCACACACGGATACACACACAAATACACACACGCAGGGTGGATTTTTAAACCACCCACCAACCCACCCCTCTCTTTTCGGCTTTAACGTTTCCGATTTTGTATGCTCCGTGAACATCGAGAAAACCTGTCCGATATTCTCGTCGAGACCACATCTATATTATTCGTAAACCCCTACCACCATCACCATCACCACCACCACGAGGTTGGATACCCCGTGAAAAGAGCTGGGACACCATGAATAATGCTATGGGAATATATTGTCCGATATATGTATACAACAGTGGTTTCATTTTTTCTTTATCTTTATACATACACACACTTCCTCGCACCGTTTATCTCGATTCTATTTTTGACTATTGGCAACGGTAAGA
>OU964976.1:3919677-3927177 GCA_918808275.2 Dolichovespula sylvestris
TTAAACGAGATAATAAAAAGAGAAAGGAGTTCAATAGGTAAAATAAGATTAGGATCCACGAAAAAGAGTTTTCACTGAAGGGAGAGAGGAGGAGCATATTGAGAGAGATAGAGAGAGAAAGAAAAAGGAAGAAACTCGAAAACGTATCACCTTTGGAAAGTAGAACTCGCCTAACTTTCCTAAGAGCGTAGATTTTCCGCAGCCGTTAAGAGCAACTCGGCTGCCAGTCGAATTGATAAGGAGCTAGCGATTTATTGCGATCCTCTTCGATCCGAGCCTCCCCTCCCCTCCCCTCTCCTCCATACCCGCCCCTCCAACGAAAGTAGAGGAGTCGAGGCATTAGCTGCTCCTTTAACAGACGAAAGCTCGTTCACTTCGATTGCTTCCCTTCAGCAACCAAGAAGAGGAGACCTTCGAGGAAAATCGAACGCGGATAAGAGTGAGATAGAGAGAGAGAGAGAGAGAGAGAGAGAGAGAGAGAGAGAGAGAGAGAGAGAGAGAGAATCGATTATCTTTGAAACAGAACGTCCTTGAACGACCTACTTTAACATCTTACGGTAAGAATCTAATTTCCTTATGTTTGTGATGTTGTTCGTACGAAGAAAATCGTACAAATAATGAAAATTCTATCGAAAAGAGTAATATCAATGTATATTTGTAGTGCTTACATATATATATATATATATATATATATATATATGTATGTATGTATATGTATATGTATATGTATATGTATATATATTGTATATACTATATTAATTATAATATAAATTATAAGTGTACTTGTAATTAAGTTTACTTAAAATAAATGTATTAATATAATTTAAGTAGTATAATAATAATACAGTATAATTATTAGGTATAATTGTATTATAATATAATTATTAGTACGGTATATATAGTATATATATTAATTTATATATATATATATAATTAATAACCCGTAGTAACACAATTAGTTATATTATATATATATATATATATATTTATATATATAAAAGTAATATTAATTTACAACATATTTCAGATAATAATTCTCTATTATTACATAAATGATCGTTTCGCATATATTTTTATCCATCTTTTTGTTTTCTTTTATATGTTTATCGATTACGTATCCCACGATGTATTTACGATTGACATAATTAATAATGACATACCAATGATACATTTATTTGGTATTGATCGAACGATTTCGAGCGTAACAAAATTTTCCTATTTCTTTTTTCTTTTCTTTTTTTTTGCGCATACGCACGCATACGGACGCATAAAGCGACTTATCATCTGCATTTAATGTTGCATTTAAGGTTAATTAATGTACATCAATTTCAAGGGCGAGGGGGAAACGAGGTGTCGAAATTCCTGTTTACAAAAGCTATGATCTTCTCGTCTCGTAAAATCTCTCCCTCTCTCTCTCTCTCTCTCACATTCTTTCTCTCTCTCTCTCTCTCCTTCCCCCATTCTTTGAATATTTTCTTCGAGTTTACTCAGAGCCAAATGAAGTTTGCCCGAGAGCGTAGGGAGTCTCTCTCTCTCTCTCTCTCTGTCTCTCTCTCTGTCTTCCTAAATATCTCTAATATATGTATTCTCCATTTCTAAATGAAGTTCCGTGACTCAGATCTTGAAACGATGATTCAACGAGTGACCGACCTTAGCAAATAAACGTTCCTTGCTCTCTTGAAAATCAACTTATTGCTACTATATGTGCACACACACACACACACACACACACACGCGCGCGCG
The DNA here is from genome assembly GCA_918808275.2 of Dolichovespula sylvestris. Taxonomy (NCBI): domain Eukaryota; kingdom Metazoa; phylum Arthropoda; class Insecta; order Hymenoptera; family Vespidae; genus Dolichovespula; species Dolichovespula sylvestris. Next base: position 3,921,421 of record OU964976.1, read on the forward strand.
CGCGCGCGTTCTTAAATATACATATACGTGTATAACATATATATATATATATATCTTTCTCTTACTCTCTTTCTCTCTCTCTCACTCTCTCTTTCTCTTAAATTATATCTATATATCAACGTTACGTATCATCGCTAGTGAAAACGTAGAGGAGGTAATATGGGAAGATAGATGTAGAATCCTATATTTGCTGTTTCTAGTTGGATTTATTTGCAAAACGATGCTGCATCAAAGGCATTGCCATCGGATGATAACCCTACCAGCTCGTCATTGAAGACTCTCTTTCTATCTCTATTTATCTCTCTCTCTCTCTCTCTCTCTCTCTCTCTCTCTCTCTCTCTCTCTCTCTCTCTCTCTCTCTCGATCTCGATCTCTCCGTCACTCTTTCTCCTCTTCGTTCGTTCCATATCGCGTTACTAAAATCCGCTTAAATAAGGAATTTCTCTGACGTATGTTATATTGCACCGGTGGGATACGTGATTAACGATGGATAAAAGAAAACCTATTTTCGATGAGAAAGACGATGTAAAAAAAAAAAAATAAAAAAATGTAGGTAAAACGATATATATATATATATATATATATATATATATATATATATTTATATTTGTATTTTAATAAAACGAATATAATCTGATACTGATATACTGATGTACGCTCGCTCACACTTACTCGCGCATGTGCTATATATATACACACACATCACGTACGAACAAACACACACACATATATACACATATTTGTACATAAGAGTAACCATGTGTTTATTCCAATTCTCTCTCTCTCTCTCTCTCTCTCTCCTCTCTCTCTCTCTCTCTCTCTCTCTCTCGTTCTCGCTCTCTTTCTGTCTGTCCTTTCTCTAACGCAATAAAATGAGATTACAGTAGTACAGATATATATATATATATATATATATATATATATAGAGAGAGAGAGAGAGAGAGAGTTCGATTATTATCACGTTCCCCATTATTTCATTAATTAGAATCGTTCTTGTGCACATGGCATATACGAGAACCGTTCGTACAAAGGGACAAAGCATGGCAAACGCGATTTCGAATAAAATTTTAATTAGCGTCGATGCGAACCACCACTATTACAACTACTACTACCAACTACTATTGTCGTTACCACCATGGCCAACACCATCACCGACGCCCCATCATCGTCATCGCTCGCCCACCATCAATTGTTATATTTATGATTTCTCTGATTAGAAATGACGCCCTGATGTGAAAATATGCGGAGAGGAGTGGGAGGGTAGACGGGGTTAACATACCGTGTGTGTGTGTCTGTGTGTGTGTGAGAGAGAAAGAGAGAGAACGGCCACCACGAAACCAATGACGATAAAATCAACGAATTTCTCAATAAATTGTTCACGGTAACGTGTCGTTGATTTAACAAGGGATTAAAATTTACCTCGCATTTTTGTTTCTTTTATTTATTTTTTTTTTTTTCTTTACCAAAACGCCCGATATCGTTCCCACCATTATCTCTTCCATCTATGTATGTACAAAGAGAGAGAGAGAGAGAGAGAGAGAGAGAAATAGTAACGCATTGATCCATCAAGAGGCTTTTCGATCTGTCGTGTTGGAAACCGTTATCGATGTCCAGCATTAATTCTGACATATAGCTTTGCCGTCGAGATCTCATTCGCGATACACCAACAAATTAGGTTATTTTAAATAACAATGCATCAATGGTTCTCCAATCAAATTTTACGAATACAGCCCGACTAATACCATTAGTTTTCTATCAACGAAATATCTATTTCCTCCCTAAACTAATATCTTTCTCTAGTAGAGATTATTATCATTATCATTATCATTATCATTATCATTATTATTATTATTATTATTATTATTATTATTATTATTATTATTATTATTATTATTATTATTATCATGATTGTTATCATCATCATCATCATCATTATTATTATTATTATTATTGTTATCATCATCATCATCATCATCATCATCATCATTATTATTATTATTCATAGTTTAATATATATACATATATATGCATATAAACATACGTTCATATTTTTATATCTTTTCGTGCATTACTTTATTATATCCGTACGATTGAGTGTGTGTGTGTGAGAGAGAGAGAGAGAGAGAGAGAGAGAGAGAGAGCTAGAGAGAATTCAAACAATGGCATAATAACAATCTGCATAATGAAATTTCGAGTCCTTTCGTTCTCCTTTTTTTTCCTTCCTTTTTATTTTGACGATTAAACGTCGTTATACTAATTATTCATGAATATTGAAATAATTATTCGAATTTTCTAGATATTCGGACGAATGTATTCGTATTCGCATACGTAACACACACACACACACACACATATATGCGTGCATACATACATGCATTGAAATATCATAGAATTCAGATTAAAGAGAGAAAGAGACAGAGAGATAAAGAGAGAGGGGAATAGGGAGAGAGAGAGAGAGAGAGAGAGGGAGATGGACAAAAAAAAAGAAGAAAAAGAAAATCTGTCAAAGAGTTTGACTGAAAGAAGAAGTCACGTGACTTTTGGATCAATGACTCGTATCGACATTCGTCTAGTTCTTTGACGAACATAACGTACGTACATGAATACATACATACATACATACATACATATAACAAATACATACATAAATACATTCATACATACATACGTATAACAAATACATACATAAATACATTCATACATACATACGTATAACAAATACATACATAAATACATTCATACATACATACGTATAACAAATACATACATAAATACATTCATACATACATACGTATAACAAATACATACATAAATACATTCATACATACATACGTATAACAAATACATACATAAATACATTCATACATACATACATATAACAAATACATACATAAATACATACATACATACATACATACACACATACATACACATACATACATACGTACATACCTATATACCTATACTTATCTATCTACGTAGTGTTCTCTCGTTACATTTAATTCCAGTGATATAAAGAAAAATCTACAGAGAGAGAGAGAGAGAGAGAGAGAGAGAGAGAGAGAGAGAAAGTCGTAAGGGGGGAGAAGAAGAAATCGTAAAGGGCTAAGATCGTTGAAGCGATTCTAAGAGGTTGCGAGAAAATCGAGGGTGATTTTGGTGAAACCAGAGAAAGAGACCGACCTCCTCTTAGAAGAGAGATTGGTGGTGGTAGTTGTGGTGACGATGGTGGTGATGGTAGTGGTGGTGTGGTTCTGTGGAGGTGGTGACAGTGGTGATGGTGGTGGTGGTGGTAGTGGTGGTGGGGTTTTGACGGGGTCTCCTCGATACGCCCATGGAAAGGGTGACTCGAGGGGCTTATTCCGGCGGCCGCTTGAACCGGCGACGATCATTAAAAGTTTAAACGCTCCCCATTGAAGTGCGCCGGATCCGACACTCGCTTTAAAATCCACTATGGCGGCTCCTGCTGCTGCTGCTGCTGCTGTCGTTCCTTCTGCCGTTCCTGCTACTACCTGCCGCTTTGACTTTCTCTCTCTCTCTCTCTCTCTCTCTCTCTCTCTCTCTCTCTCTCTCTCTCGTTTTCTCTCTTTCCGTCTGTACTACCCATTTCACAAAGGAAAATTCTAGTCTCTCTTTAGATATACGTGTATCCATGCGTGTATCTATACATCTTTATATACATATAAATATCTATATATACATATATATTTAATATTTATATGTATGTATGTGCGTGCGTTGTGTATGTACGAGTATCCGTAAAGTTTAGATAAATTCTTTTGCACGCGACTAAAATCACGCTCACGATCTTTTATCGCCCGTTAACAATTTTTTCTTTTTTTTTTTTTTTTTTTTTTTTTTTCTTTAACCAGCCTTCGTTAGATCATCACAGTCCGAGTATATCGCGCAATTTTTACGCTTTTTTTTCTGTTCCATATCGGTCGACGCGACAACGAGGGACCATACGATGGTTCTCCATAATTCGATATATTTCGTGAATTTTTTATTTACACTTTTTGTCATATAAATTTGTGTGTTTATTATTTATAGGTGATGGATGGGACGGTGATAGATCCGCAGATGTAATGGGTTTTAAGATTTACTTAAATTTTGTATTGACGATTAGTAAACGTTATATTACTTCTCTTTAACTCTCTCTATCTCCCTCTCTCTCTCTCTCTCTCTCTCTCTCTCTCTCTCTCTCTCTCTCTCTCTCTCTCTCTCTCTAGCTCTATATATATATATATTATACATTGTGTTATAGTATATATGACTATTAATATATTTCAATATCGTAATGATATATATATATATATATATATATATATATATATATATATATAGAGAGAGAGAGAGAGAGAGAGAGAGAGAGAGATGGAATTATGGTGTGGCAATTAGATGCATTGATAGATACGATATACGTGATTATGAGAACTAAAAGTGAAGTCATATACATAAAGATTTAATTCAAAGTGAGAGAGATAGAGATAGAGATAGATAGATAGATAGAGAGAGAGAGAGAGAGAGAGAGAGAGAGAGAGAGTATCATTAAGTGAAATTTTTCTTTAGAATGAGAGAGAGAGTTAGAAGGTTAGAGTGTTTCGCACGTAATTCACGTACGGTCACGCGAGGACACCGGCCGTTTATTCGCTTTTTTTTTCTATTACTCTCTCTCTCTCTCTCTCTCTCTCTCTCTCTCCCTCTCTTTTTTCATTTCTTCCTTGCCACTTAATTTTATGCGAGCTAAAGTGGCGCTCGGGAGCACGGAATGGTTAGAGTAATGGGATTATCTTGCATACGCTTTTGCGAGAGTTCCTTTCATTAAAATTTCAAAACGAATTGCCCGCTCTACGTTACGCCTTGTAAAATTAATACTTGCGTCAACGTGCGGGAGAGAAAGAAAAGATGAGTCCGCTAAGAAGATCTCTCTCTCTCTCTCTCTCTCTCTCTCTCTCTCTCTCTCTCTCTTTCTCTCTAACTCTGACTCTGACTCTCTAAACTCTCTTTAAATCTTCGTTATGTACCGCGTAAAAGGTCATCGATTCGTTTTCGCGTAACGTGCAAATCGAGATTTGCATCGGACACGAGCAACGAGAGAGATTTTTAATTTGGAAATTTTTATTCCAAAATCCTTTCAGCTTTTTTCTTTTTTTTTTTTCCCTCGTCTATCAGATTCCTCCTTCTAACGATCGTTAAATATATCCGATCGACGAGTTTCTCTTTCTTCTTTTTTTTTTTTTTTTTTTAAATATGAGTAATAATCGCGTAGTATAATGCAAATAAGTAATGAAATTAAGTAAAACGAACAAAGGAGGGAATAAATAAGGGGGGCACAAGAACGAAAAAAAAAATAATAATCACGAATTATCACGGTATTAGGTTTTTCTCTTTTTTTTTTTTTTTTCGAAACGGATCACGAAAATTTCGTACCTAAATATTTCGTCCGACCTTAAATTACACAGCGATGGTGGGAAAAAAAAGACTTGTCCCGCATTTTGTCGGTTGAAATAAAACAAAATAAAACAAAACAAAATAAAATAAAATAAAGTAAAATGAAATGAAATGAAATGAAATGAAATAGAATAGAATAAAAAAAAAAAGAATTAAAATAAAATAAATAATATACAACGAGACGAGACGAAACGAAACGAAACGTAACGAAACGAAATAAAATAAAATAAGACTGAATAAAATTCACGCCTGTAATAAGACCAGTGTATAACTTCGGAGACACGCAAAAAGACGAAAAATAAAAAA
>OU964976.1:3929677-3932177 GCA_918808275.2 Dolichovespula sylvestris
TTATCGCCAACTATCAAGAAAAACAACAAGAACAATAAACGTAACAGTAACAATAGCAATAAAAAAACCCGGCGACGACGACGACGACGACGACGACGATGACAAAGAAAATTAAAAGGGAAGAATTGGAATTTGAAAAAACAAAAAATATAAATGAACAAATTAAAAAAAAAAAAAAAAGAAATAACAAAGAAAACCTCGGAACGTTGCTCCGTTACTAGAACGCTTCCTCACCCTCTGACCCACCCCTCCCCGCATTCCTATCGACCTTTCACCCCTCACTGTCAAAAACCGTCCACTCGAATTTTCAATCACGAGTACGATATAAATCGAATGGGTTAGATAGCGATCGAAAAATAAAGAAAAAAATATTCTTTTTGGTCAATGTTAACACTCTATTCTTTCTGTTTATCTCTCTCTCTCTCTCTCTCTCTCTCTATCTATCTATCTCTATCTCTATCTCTTTCTATCTCTATCTTTTCCGCTCTATATATATATATATATATATATATATATATATATATATATATCTGTCTCTCTTTCTCTTTCTTTTTATAAATCTATCTATCTATCTATCTATCTATCTATCTATCTATCTATCTATCTATCTCTCTCTCTCTTTCTATCTTGTTCTAGGTATAGTACTCAGGCAAAAATGGTGGATACGGGAACGGGGACGCTTTATATCATCGGCTCGTTCAAAAGAATGACGACGGATCCCGATTTTAAGGTAAATCCAATCAATCAATCAATCAATCAATCAATCGGAGTAAATTAACTAATTAATGGAATGTAATTCTCGTCAATGTTTTTTTTCTTTTTTTTTTTTTTCCTTTACGTTCGAACGACCACCCGAGTATACCCGTAGGCGATAAAGAATCCTTGCGTCGTCCGCGAGAAGCAGAATTTTTTGTGGTACGAAATTAAAAAAAAATAAATAAATAGAAAAGAAAAGAAAACTAAAGAAGAAACCAGAAGGATGAATGAATGAATAAAAGAAAAAAAAAAAAATACAATTACAAAAATTGAAACAAAATGGAAGGATAGAATTTATTGTCATCGATTTGTTATCTTCTTTCTTTCTCTCTATTCTTCTCTCTCTCTCTCTCTCTCTCTCTCTCTCTCTCTCTCTCTCTCTCTCTCTCTCTCTCTCTCTCTCTCTCTTTCTTTTGTCCCTACCTTTCAAGTCAGTTCTCATACTCGCGCGCTAGAATGCAGGAATTTTTTTGATTAATTCTTTTTCTTTCCTCTTTCTTTTTTCTTTCTCACTTTCTCTCCCTCTCTCTGTCTCTCTCTCTCTCTCTCTCTCTGTCTCTCCCTCCTGTAAATCTTTTCTTTGTTCGCAAAGGTGGATAGGAAAAAAAAAAAAGAAGAGAGGAAAAAAAAAAAGGGAAAAACGAAGAAGGAAAGAAGGAAATAGACGGCTTTTAAAAGAGTACCGTAAAAAAAAATTAAAAAAGAAAAAGAAAAAGAAAAAGAAAAAAAAGAAACAGAAAAAAAGAACGGAAAAGGAGAGAAGAAGATTTTGGAGAACATTATCGGAACGTTACAGACTTTTCTAGTTGGATAATATCCAGATTTGTTCGACGGGTGACCTTTGTCCTCTCGTAATTTCTTTGTCCCCGGGGGAGTAAAGGGGTTGGGGTTAGTGGAGGAGCCCATAATTCATTCAACGTTTCATGAATTATTTTTTTGTTCTCTCTCTTTTTTTTTTTTTTTTCGCGAGAGCTCTAGCCCAAAACCGTTAACAAAGGGAGAGATGGTTCGTGAAAATTTCAATGTTAGCTAAGCTCTCTATCTCTATTTCTCTCGTTCTTTCATTCATTATCTTTTTCTTTCTCTCTCGTTCCTTCGTTCATTATCATCTCTCTCTCTCTCTCTCTCTCTCTCTCTCTCTCTCTCTCTCTCTCTCTATCTATCTCTCGTTTTTTTTTTTTTTTCTTAATCTTTTACTCCATTCAAATTTTTCCTGAGCTTTTCATGAACGCTCCAATACATCGAAATTTATTTCAATCGAACCACTTTGGAAGCATTAACAATTAAATCTATCCACTGTGTGCGATGAAATATAGATAGATAGAGAGAGAGAGAGAGAGAGAGAGAGAGAGAGAGAGAGAGAGAGAGAGAGAGACGGAGATATCGATTGTAATCGCGTTACATTGAAATATAATGATCATCGATCGAATTATAATTTTCTCTTGATAATAATCGCGTCGGCTCTACGGGGGTGGGGAGGGGAGGAGGAGGAGGAGGAGGAGGAGGAGGAGGAGGAGGGAAGGGAAGCGTTCAAATGGAAAATACGCAAGAGGAGCTTTGTTTTAATAATCGATTCGTTGAAAATGTCGTAGAACGACGGACGTCGAGTTTGCCGACGCGATTTTTCTTTCTTTCTTCTTCTCTCTCTCTCTCTCTCTCTCTCTACAAATTATAAAATTTCCCCTCTTTTCCCTCGGCATTTTCCCCCATGTGTTTCTTTTTTCTTTTTCTTTTTCTATTTTTT
>OU964976.1:3934677-3959677 GCA_918808275.2 Dolichovespula sylvestris
TCTACCCGTTAGAAAATACGAGTTTTATGGTATCTTTCAAAATTTTCACACGTCCATCTACTGTCCTTTCTAACGAATACGCCCATGCAATCTTCTTATACATTCGTGATGATCTAACAGGTATTCCGCTTTCTTATAGCACTTTATCCGAGCTTTCACGTAAAATTGCAAGAGTAAAGAGAGAGAGAGAGAGAGAGAGGCAAAGTTTAATTATAAAGTTAATTATAATTGTATCGATCGTCTGAAAAAAAAATATATTGGGTTGTCCGGATAGTTCGTGACGATTTTGAAACGCAGATTATTTAAATTTTAGTATACATTTATTAAATTATTATTATTATTATTATTATTATTATTATTATTAAAATATCGACACGAAATTTCCCGGACGATCCAATATACATATATATCTACATATCGTTTGGAAATAATTTTTTCCTTTCTTTATATTTTTAAATTGATATATACATACATACACACACACACATACATGCAAGGGACAATGGATAGAAGCGTCTAATTCTATTTTATCATCTAATATATATATATATATATATATATATATATATATATATATATATATATATATTCACAAACGAGCAAAGTGTGATCCCGTGGGAAGGTCTAGATAAAGGAGAATAATTCGAAGTGTTTCTCAGGTTCACGTCGTCCTCGTCGTCGTCGCATTAGTATTAGTATTAGTATTAGTATTAGTCGTAGTAATAGTAGTGGTAGTCTCTCTCGAACAAGTATCTAATAGAACCCACTAGCTACGCGTACGCGTTTCTTCTCGTTAGTAATTTAGTTTCGAAACGAACTTCGCACCACTCTCTCTCTCTCTATCTATCTATCTATCTATCTCTATCTATCTATCTATCTCCTCTCTAATGGCTCGCAGGAGAGGAAGTCGATTATACGAGCTGACAATTTTCACGGGTCTTTCATCCTGTTAAAGGTTGTTGTTCTGTATCGTCGTGGCGCATTTAGTTGACGATAATATTTAATAAATTGCTGCTCGGCGTCAACTATTGAATTAAATCATTCTAAGAGGAGTTTTATAAGCGTTTAGACCCGCCTAGCTAAGCACCGACTGACGTTAAAATCTTTATCGATTGAGAAACGTCATGAACGAACTAATGAACTAATGAACTAATGAACTAATGAACTAATGAACTAATGAACGAACGAATTAATTAATTAATAACATCAATTAATCGAGTTGAATTCGCATTACGTTAGATAGTATTTAATTTAACGTCGTACGAATCTACTAAGAGAGCACGTTTTTTTTCTGTTCTTTTTTTTCAATCCTTTTTCTTTTCATTTCTTTTCTCTTTTTTTTTTTTTTTTTTTTTTTTTTCTTTTATTTCGTCGCCGACCATCAATTAAACGTGATCGATCGACGGAATCGAGAAGATAACAGAAAGAGGAATAAAGAGACGAAGAAGAAGGAGAGGAAGAAGAAAAATAATTAAAAACGATAATTAGCAAATTATCAATGATATATATATATATATATATATATATATATATATATATATATATAGATATATATATATAATAGCTTCGGATTAAGTGTAAAAAGTCGAGCGTTAAGAGTCTCCCATCGAGTGCTCGTTGTCTAATCGCGGCTTGGAATTTTTTCTTTTTTTTTTCTTTCTTTTTTTTTTGAATTATACGGTAAAGAGGGTAAAACGTATGAAAAAAAAGAAGGGAAAAAATTACCGCAAAAAAATACGGCGAAGAAGAAGAAGAAGAAGAAGAAGAAAGGAAAAGGGCGAGGAGAAAGGTACGAGTGATCTATGAGAGAAAAATGGGGGAGGGGGTTGGAAAGAAAAAAAAGTACGCTTATATACACTGGTTTTAGCTTGTCAGTTATGCATTGTTCGGAGTTTTCGGTCGAAAGAGGTCGGCCCGAGGCCAAACTAGCACGATTATACGAAAGTGCTATACTATATACATATACATATATATATATATATATATATATATATATATATATATATACATATGTGTGTGTGTGTGTGTAGAAAGGCACATTATTAAAAGCTTTCTACCGTATGCCGCGTAACACGCGTCCTTTCTCGTTGATGCGATTGTTTAAAATAAAATAAAAGAAAATAAAATAAAAAAAAAATAAAATAAAATAAAAAACACAAAAAGGAAAACAAAAATAAAAAACAAGGAGTTAAATAACAAAGTAGGTCGAATTTCGTCGAGACCACAGAGAATGAGAAAGACAGAGAAAGAGAAATATATATATATATATATATATATATATATATATATATATATATATAGAGAGAGAGAGAGAGAGAGAGAGAGAGAGCATGGGGTATAAGTCCATCGCAGTGTCGGCCATTAAATATTTTCGCGCCGTGTTTAACCCAGTTCTTTAAATTCGAGGTCAACGTGATAACATGGTGATGATGATGGGGAGGAGGGTGCGTGCATGCGTGCGTGCGTGCATGTGTGTGTGTGTGTGTGTGTTGAAGATTTAACGAACATAATTATAAGGACGGATCGCTCGACGTTGTCTTTCTCGGATGATTCTTTTTTTTTCTTTTCCTTTTTTTTCTGTTTTCTATCGTTTTTTTTTTTTTTTAATCCACCCTCTTCCTTTTTTCTCCTTACAACGTGCATTAGTTTACATTTTCATCGACTCCGTCCATTCGAGTGTGTATTTAACGACGGCACGACGTGAATATTTCTCTCGAGTGTTTCATTGTGCTAATTTAAATTTAACAAAGAAAACGAAAGGGAGAGAGAGAGAGAGAGAGAGAGAGAGAGAGAGAGAGAGAGAGAGAAATAAAAAGAAGAATAAAAGAGAGAACGGAAAAAATTGTTAGATTTTTTATACCAACTTTGAATGAATGAATGATTGAATGAATGATTGGAATGAACGAACGAACGAATGAATTTTTTTTTACACACACACACACACACACACACACACATACTTAATTTAACATATATACTATATTTAATTTAAAATTATTTTTTTTTTCTTAAAGTAATATCTCTAAAATCCTTTCTGCGAGTCTTAAGTTTCCTAAAATTAGTTTCCTCCAAAATGATTATTATTATTATTGTTATTATTATTATTTTTTTTTTTTTTTATTTATTTTTTCTTTTTTTCTAAGAATCTCAGATCATCGTATATCAATCTGTTCCTGTCGGTTTGAAAGAGATCGAAGAATTTGAGGCAATAAATCGAGCAAAGAATCGTTGAAAGGTGACATAACTCTCTCTCTCTCTCTCTCTCTCTCTTATGCACTTTCACGAGGGGAGAGATTACACAATCTGACATCAGGAACGATTTATCTCTGTTCGCAGTTGTACCTGACGTCGAACGTGTCATCGAGCGACTTTAACATGGGCTACAGCATGACGGGCACGTTGGAGCGTGGCTGCAAGAAGACAAACACCTTCCAGATGACCCATTTCGCTGTTATCCGTCGACGGGACTACGAGAAGGCCTATGAAGATCCAAATCCCACCTAGTGTCCGTCCACACCCACGCTATCGGAGTGTGGGGATTGCGAACACTATACGTAGGAGTTGACAATGATCAATCAATCGGAATATTTGTATAGGATGAACCTTATAACGTTAATATATATATATATATATATATATATATATATATATTTTATTTATTTCGTTATCAAAATAATATATACCATTGACGATGATATATATATATATATATATATATATATATCGTGAAAATTAATCTTTGACGAAAGGAAAAAGAATTTATTTATCCTTTTTTTTTATTTTTATCGATCACGTAGTCATCATTCAATTTTTTATTAATATATTATTTCTTTTTTTTCCAATCGAAACATTAATACATTTCTTCGCAAATATTTTATGAGATTATATATTCGTAGAACGTGATGATTATTTTTTATCATTATCATTATCATTATCATTATTATTATTATTATTATTATTATTATTATTATTATTATTATTATTATTATTAATTTATTCTATCAAAAAAAAAACAATATACCGTGAGAAGGTTATTGTGATACTTTTTCATCGTTATCAAAGAATTTTTGATCGTTCTCTAATTGATTTTTTCGAATTGATAACGTTATATGGTTCAACCTGTATATTAAATGTAAGTGTCTATATATATATATATTAACATATATAGGGTGTCCTTGGGAGATAAGAGTCCCGGAAGCGACAAATACTCGAAATTTCGAATCGAAAACACTTGAGATAAGAGAGAGAGAGAGAGAGAGAGAGATAGGGGAAAAAAAGAAGAAAACTCCAGACTACTCCTCCTCGGACTCAAAAATCATTCTCAAAAATTTGTGCTCCTTCGAGAAACTCGTATTTGACGCAAACAATCTCGAGTGTTGTTCTTTCGAGGATAAAGAAAGAAAAAGAGAGAGAGAGAGAGAGAGAGAGAGAGAGAGAGATTACGAGAGCCAATGAGACACCCACGAAGAGCGAAGAAAGAGAGAGAGAGAGAGAGAGAGAGAGCCAAACGTCCAACCGGTAGTCTTTAATTTTTATTAATGAATTATAATTAGCTTCTAACGGCGACTAACGATACCTAAGCGAAGTATACAAAGCGACAGTGATCGAGCAACATTATACCAAAGTATTAGCAAGTAAGTCGATTGTAATCTTTGAGCTAGCCGATGATAATCGCAAATTTCAAGGTTACCTGATATATTATTATCGCGATTTTTAAATAAGGATACACATTGCTCGTCTTTAATCGGAACCTCAACGAAAAGGAACAAAAAAGAAAAAATAACGAACTATCGTTCCTCGTGATCGTTTTTATTCGAAAAAAAGAAAATAATAAAAAAGAAAAGAAAACAGAAACAAATTGATTGGAATCGATTGGTTTTACAATTTGGACGAACAGTAATCTAAGAACGGATGCATTGTGCGTGTACGTTTATATATATATATATATATATATATATATATATATATATATATATATATATATATAAAAAAAGACAAAATTATCGACTAAAACAATCGAAGGATTTGTTTCTTCGAGCAAATCTTTCATTCATTTCTCTTTCGCGATCAATCGATATCGCGATTCGATAAAAATTCCAACATATATGTATGTATATACATATAAGTGTTACGTTGCCAAATATTTGTGCCAATGAAAATCGAGAATTATTATTATCGACCTGTCACTTGTATCCTCATTAATGAGATTGTCGCGACGCAAACGAGCCAAAAAAAGACGAAACAAGAAAGAGAAAGAGAAAGAAAAGAAAAGAGAGAAAAGAAAATACTATGAAAGAATAAGAAGAAGAAGAAGAAGAAGAAGAAATGCTTTTTCTTCGAGCTTTCGCTCTGAGAAGATAACGTTGAAAGGAAACGAAAAAAGAAAAAAAAATAATAATAATAATAGTAATACTAATAATAAATTATAATAATTATAATAATAATAATAATAATAATAATAATAATAATAATAATAATAATAATAATAATAATAATAAAATAAGAAAAAGAATAAAAAGGAAATGAAACGAGGAAGACAATGGAATATAGTATAGAAAGAAAAGAAATAAAGAAAGGGAGAAAGAAAAAGTAAAGTAAAGTAAAGTAAAGTAAAGTAAAGTAAAGTAAAGTAAAATAAAGTAAAATAAAATAAAATAAAATAAAGCATGCTTCGCGTAATGTAAAATGTATGATAGGGTAACCCAAATGACGTAACGATCTCATTAATTAATATAAAACCATGTGAGACATCGTAACGCCAAATTTTTGTCGGGTTAATCGGATCAACATTTTACTATAACGATGATTTATTTTTGCTAAGGACTAGAAAGTGCGTCGCGTGACTAATGGCCCACACGTCACGATTCTAAAGCTTAAGATCGATCGTTCGGTTCGATCGTAGAAGAAATCAAAAAAAAAAAAAAAAGAAGAAAGGAGGAAGACGAAGATAAGCGAAAACAAAAAATGGAAGGAAGAAAAAAAATATGAAAGGAACGAAGTAAACGAGGGAACGATTTCTAATCTGAGCAACGATCCATCGATCGATCGATCGAACGCGTCATCGAAATCCTATTACTCTAATAAGCAGCTATATCGTAACCACGAATCGATTTCCTCGCCTTCCTCGATAGTCGTTCTTGATTAAAGAAAGAAAAAAGAAAAAGAAAAGAAAAAAACGTTTCAATGAAAAACAAAAAAAAAAAAATAAAAAAGAAGAAGAAGAAGAAGAAAAGAAAAAAAATCTCCTTCGATGATCGAGGATCTTACACGTTACATACACATATATGATACATATGTCCATACATACATTACATACATACATACATACATGCATAGATACGTATCATACATGCATACATACATACATAAATGCCGATTAGAGAGAAAGAGATGCGAAGACGCGTAATTAGATATTTATATTGTACATATATATAGTTTCGAAAATCTTTATTAACGATATATCCTCAATGCGTTTGATAAATAATAGAAATCAGTCAGCTGATAATCAAGATTATTGAAAGATATTCATTTGTTGTGGTTGATTTGATCTATTTTAGATCGGACATATTATTATTATTATTATTATTATTATTATTATTATTATTACTATTAGATTTTACGTGCAATATTAATTATTTCAATATCGTCGAATCGTTATCCTTTATCTTTCCGTTATGCTTTTCTTTTCAATTTTCTCTCGTTTTTTTTTTTTTCTTCTTCAACCGAGACTCATCGATCGAATTGCAAATTATTATCGTTATTTTTCTTTTCACCAATTTATTTAGCTCCAGATTGATCCTTTTATCTTTATATTGTTTTTTATTTTTTTTTTCGTTCGGCCTCTTCTTTTTCCTTACATTTATCTCTTTTTTTTTTTTTTTTTCTTTTTTTCTTAATTCAAGATCGTTCGATTTCGGTAAATTAGAGCATAACATGAATATACGTTATATATAATATTTGTTATTTTAAATAAATCCCGTTGTTGACGATAAAATGTACGATATTAAAAACGTAATCAAATGAACCACGACGAGTATAGAGATATTAAAAGCGCGATATAGAGACATCTAACTCGGTGATAGAACCAAGAGAGAGAGAGAGATAGAGATAGAGAGAGAGAGAGAAGAGCTTAGCTTCGTACGAACGCGCGTCTTCTAATCTTCTAACAACGTAGACGGTCACGTTCCTGAAATCGTACGGAACGAGTAAACGCAAAAGAGTACCTAATTAAGCTGGAGTAGATTTTTGCGAATCTCTCTGCCATTTGCTTATACATACGTACATACATATTACATGCATACATGCATACATAGATAAATAGATACATCTCCATGCATAGCTACGTACATAAATACGTACGTACATGCATACATGCATGCATACATACATATATATATATATATATATATATATATATATATATATAAATATATAAATACATATATTTCTCTTCTCTCATATCGTTTACTCCGCTTGCAATCTTTTTAAATTCTTCCTTTTAGTAGCATTAGAAAGAGAAGAAGAAGAAGAGGAAGAAGAGAGAGATAAATAGATAGATAGATAGATAGAAAAGAAATAAGAGTTCGATTCTATTCTATTCTGCTTGGGATTAACAAGAAGGAGGTAGAGATAGGAAGAGAGAGAGGGGTGCTTTGGGTAGAACGGGGATGTGGATAGAGGGGTTGGAGAGTGTAGATAAGGGGTGTAGTTGAAGAAGGGGCGGGGGGATTGGCAAAGGTAATCGAATCCAATCGGATTCGGTGTGGCCATTTAGTCGAGTGGAGTTACGTGTTACAGGGTTTAACGGATTCTTTTTTTTTTTTTTTTCTTTACCTTTCTTTCTTTTTTTTTTTTTTTTTTTGTAACTCGAGAACGGCCAGGAAAAAGAAGTATTCCTCTCGCGAAGTATGCTCGCGAAAATCAAGGACACGGCTAATCCAACATATATATCTCCTTTCTCTAAACCACGAAACTCTTTCAACCTAATCTGCATATATAATATATATATATATATATATGCACATAAAAGAGAGAAAGTGAGAGAGAGAGAGAGAGAGAGAGAGAGAGAGGAATATAGCGTCCATCTCGTGTGTTACAAAAAAAAAAAAGAAAATAATCGAGTATCCATATTATATACAGGGTGTTTCGAAAGTACCCAAATGGTACGATGGATCGAAGGTTTTATCCGAGTGGATTATTAAAAATCGATTTTCGCGACTTTTTCGGTTTTATTCTTCTTTCCTTTTTCATTTGCTTCTCTCTCTCTCTCTCTCTCTCTCCTCGGATTGAAAAATAGCGAGTCCTGTAAAGAAAAAAGAAAAAAAAAAATATTGTAAGAATATCTCGAAAACGAGTGATCGATATTTAATAATCGTCTAGGAATCTCTTTTAATCCGTTTAGAAACTTTTCGGGGTATCCTGTATGTGAATATATAATACGTACCTAAGTATACATACATGCATACATACATAAATTACATACATGCACACATACGTACATACATATATATTATATATATGTGTGTGTGTGTGTATGTACTTTTGTTGAGAAACCTCATCGATGTCATTTGTATAAGATAGTTTAGGAATAGGATTAGATGCGACAAAAATTTAAACGCTTTATCTAGCCGATACTAGTCCTTAGTATTTTTAGCATATGGTTCGCTTAGTTAGTCGCGAACTTGTATATTTTATTCTTTTTGTTGTTTTTTTTTCTTTTTTATTTATTTATTTATTTATTTTTTATCTTCTTCTCTCTCGATAGAATTCGCCGTCCGACGATTAGTATATATATATATATATATATATATATATATATATATATATATATATATATATATATATACATATATTGGTATTAATTTTTGTCGATTTCAATCGATGAATCAGACGAGAAACATTTCGTACGTGAGGAAACAATTTATTAATGACGTTAAAATGATATTAGATCGAAGCAAAAAAAAAAAGAAAAGAAAAAAAAAAGAATTACAATCGTTTTCGTATTTTTTTTTGTCGAGAATTTCGACCGTATATTCTTTTTTTCTTCTTTTTCTTCCAAATTTTCAAAAACATTTACGCGTCGAGTCTACGATCGAATCGAATCGATTTCTCGAGTGCAATCGATCGATGAATGAGGTTCCTACGAATCATCGTCACGTCCTTATCGAAATCTAACGACAAACAATCGGGGAATTTTTTTCTTTTTTTTTTTTTTTTTGAATTTATATATATATATATATATATATATATATATATATATATATATATTAGAAACGCGCGGTCGGACGTGTGTGTGTTAGTATGTAGTAAACGCGTGTCTATTTTCTCTTCTAATACGTCTATTTCGAAACGATAGAAATCTCGTTCTCACTTTTTCGAGTATATATATATATATATATATATATATATATATAGATAGATAGATAGATAGATAGATAGATATATATAGAAAAAAAAGATAAAGAAACGTAAAAGAAATAGTAAAAAGAAAATGTAAATGTAATTAGCCTCCTAAGGTGGTTTATAAGTGAACGTACGTCCGATATCACGGTCCCTCCTGACTACTTAGCCGTAGTTTAGACCCACCGTTGCACGCTTCCTACGTGAGCAAAGAAGAGATAAAGAAAGATTCACCTTTTTATCTTTGTCGGTTGCACAAACGGGTCTCTAGTCTGTTTTTTCGTCAACCCGTTTCTATACTGTCCCTCGGAAAGAAAAGAAAAAAAAAAGAAAAAGAAAAAAAGAACAAAATCGTTCGACGAAAATGTAAAGATATAAAAAAGTGTTACGCGAAAAAAAAAAAAAACGGAGAGAGAGGCAAAAACGAAGGACATGACTACGACAAAGAAATTGCCCGGGACAAAACGAAAAAAAAGAAGAAAATAAAAATCAACGCGAAGAATAAAAACATTAAAAAATAAGAAGAAGAAGAAGAAGAAGGGAAGAACGAAAAGAGATGAAAAGAAAAAAAAAGAAAAGAAAAACAATTAAGTTCGACGAAACAATATTGATGAAAATGATCAAAATCAAATTAAATAGATCCGTCCATGAGTTGCGCGTCAGTGATAGAAGTGAAAAATCAAAAAGGAAAGAAAATAAAAATAAAAATAAAAATAAAAATAGGAATACAAAATGAAAGGAAACAAATGGTTAAAATAGAACGGGGAAAGGAAAGGAGAATGATCAAGAAACTCAATCGTATTACATGTATATGTACGTATTACATACTTACGTAGTACACGCATAACATGTACGTATGATACACACGTACAATATATATAAGGTATAAATTGAAGAAGTAATAATTCGATTTAATCGTAGTCATGTTCGATCGTTAATCGAGAAAACGAAACGAACGCCTCGCGACTACGTGGGCGTACACTGTAATCACGGGAATTAATTTGGAATCGACGCTTGGAATCAGGTTAAGAGGATCAAAATTCAATTCGACGATTTCCGAGGGAAAAGAGGAAACGGGACCGAGTTCTATCCTCGAACGTGTAGAGAGAGATTATATATATAGAGTTATATATACATCAGATATACTATATACATATACACAGGTATACATATACATATTATATATATATATATAAACACACACACAACACACACAACACACACACACACACACGATATACGTAGACGTGTGCTTAGTGGACGTAGTGAAATTCGATGTCGTCGTCTCATCGTCGAAAGCCTGTTTCGACTACCAAAGGATAAAAAGAAAAAGATAGAGATAGAGATAGAGATAGAGATAGAGATAGAGATAGAGAAGGAAAGAGAGAGAGAGAGAGAGAGAGAAGAAAAATTCGTCAACGAGTTCGTTCCTCATCGGAACGAATGTCGATTGAAAAATAAAAAAAAATAAAAAATGAAAAGGAAAGAAGGAAAAAAAAGTGATGAGAAAGGGGGTGAGAAACAGAGAGAGAAGGGGTTGAGAAAAGGAATAAAAAAAATTTGGTCCCTTTCGTCCACGATCGTCGATCGAGTGTTTGCCGTCGATCGTCAAAATTGTTATTTTTTCTAGACGGTATAGATCCTCGATCTTCAATCTTGTGACTTAATTTATTATCTTCCTAACTTTCTCTCTCTCTCTCTCTCTTTTCGTTTCTCTTTCTCTTTTTCTTTTTATATTTTACGTCGATTTTAGGGCGCGACGATTGGACGTGTTTGTTAGTCATTAGGATACGATAGTCGAGCTTAATCGAAATAATTATATATTATAATTGTTACATTTTTATATTTGTTGTATATATATGTATGTATATGTATATATATATATATATATATATATATATATATTTATATTATCTATTTACGTGTTGATTATTAAAATCCAAAAATTTCACGTGTTCTATTTTTTTTTTTTTTTTTCGTAATTTTTCTCTCTTCTTCCGTTTCATTTTCTATTCCTTTTTTCTTTTTTTTTTAATAAATATCATCGACCAATTAATTTGCAACGAATCAATTCGAGGAAAAATTAAATCGATCGATGGGGTTTGAAGGGGTGAAGGTCGGGGGTTTTGGGGATTGTGGGTGTATGGTATTACAGTTAGTATTGGCGTAATCGAAAATAGATCAATTTCTAGTCAAACGTTATATAATTGAATAATATCAATATAGTTTTGTTTTCTCAATGATTATGAAATGATTCGTAATTGTCGGGCTCGACTATCATAATCCAAGTTTATTTATAATATATATATATATATATATATATATATATATATATATATATATATACATATATGTAATCGATGTCTAGTATCTAGTATCTAGCATTTCTAGGTAATAGCGTTGAACCGGAGATACTTATTACTTATGATTGCCGCACCATCGGTTTATAATAATTGTACTGGTCTTAAAAAATACGAAGGTTAACAATTCGTATTCAAAGCTATGGCTGTGATCCTTATTATAATCGTAAAACGGTTCATATTGTATTCGATATTATATAAATATACATGTATATATATATATGTGTGTGTTATATATTATATATACGTGTATACACACACACACACACACACACACACTCACACACACACACACACAAATCTATATTATGCGTATAGGTTACGACGACTTAAGATGATAATATTTAAGTGACAAATGACGAGGAGAGAAACAAAAATAAAATGAAAAGAAAAGCAAGCAACAACAACAGTTACAGCAACAAGAACAAATTAAAAGAAAACGAAAAAAAAGGATAAAAATAAAAATTAAAAAAAAAATAAATTAATAAATAAATATAAATAAATAAAATAATACAAAAATAGAAACTAACGACGATATTTTGCCAAAGAATCGTTAAGTTTTGCATGAATACTTTTCTTCGTAATAGAAACTTTTGCGTCTTAGTGTCGATTCGTCCGTAAACATAAAAAGATAAGTGAATAACGAAAAGAAAGAATGAAAGAAAGAAAGAAAGAAAGAAAGGAAGGTAGGAAGGAAGGATGGAAGGAAAAAAAATTAGAAAAAAACAAGATTATGAATGGAAGAAGAAGTAAAAGGTATAAAATAAAAACAAAAAGGAGGAAAGAACAAAAAGAGAGAGAGAGAGAGAGAGAGAGAGAGAGGAGAGACTTTGTCGCGAGTCTCGTTAAAGCTCTCGTCGAGAAAAAAAAGAAACAATTTCTTGATTTACATCTCAAAATGAAAAGAGAGAGAGAGAGAGAGCCGGGATCGATCGTGCAATTTTGTTGTTACTATTGTATCGTATCTTGAAAAATTTCTGAAAGTTTCGTCGTTGTAAGCTCGTAGTAATAGAATGATCCACGTTGGACGGAGTGTGATCGCTCGCTGTTTTCGTATTTGTCGTAAGAAATCAAAAAAAAAAAAAAAAAAGACAAAAAAAAGTGGCGGGGGGATAGAGAAAAAGCAAACGCACGCACGCATGCACAAAAAAAAAAAAAACAAAGTTAGAAGAAACGACAAAGCACGAAAGACAAATTTTATCTTCGATCCGTCGATTATAAAAGAAAAAAAAAAAAAAAAAAAAGATCAAAATGAAAGAAAGATAGAATGGACGAACGAGAAAAAGAAATCAAAGCCGTGAAACAAGAAGGGTTATATATCTTTAAAGACAAAAAAATAAGCTACTTTTATTTTCCCCATCCTTTTCCCGCTGCCACGCCCCCCAACCTCTCCCTCAAAAAAAAAAAAAAAAAAAAAACCGATTCAAACAACCAAGACTACGTGTACATTTTATTTTCTAATTGCGTATATCGATCGTTGACTCCATCGATAATTTGCAAAATTTATTACGATCATTTAATTTCTCTTTTTTTTTTTTTTTAATTATTATTCCATCCTACCGACAAATACAAATCGCATGAATAAGAATTTTATATATATATATATATATATATATATATATATATATATATATATATATTTTCTTCTTTTTGCAATTCGAACGAACGAGCGCGCGCGCGAGAGAGAGAGAGAGTGAGAGAGTGAGAGAGAGGAATGAATAATCTTGTACATAAAAATAAGTTAAAAAAAAAAAAGGAAAAACACAAAAATAAAAATAATACTAATAATAATACTACTACTAAATGATACTAATAATACTAATAATAATAGTAATGATAATAATAATAATAATAATAATATTAATAATATTAATAATATTAATAATAATAATAATAATAATAAAATCAGAAAGGAAATGAATTGAAAGAAATCTCTCGTGGCTTCAGGGTCGTAGATCGATCGACGATCATAAATATATAAATACATACTATAAATACTATACATATATACGTAAGTGTACAGAAAACTACTACTACTACTACTATTATTACTACTACTACTACTACTACTACTACTACTACTACTAATAATAATAATAATAATAATAATAATAATAATAATAATAATAACAATTAATAATAATAATATCGCTAATAATAACAATACCAATAATATTAATATTAATATTAATTATGATAATGTTAGAGTAAGTAACGAATAAACGAAAAGTATGAAGGAAAGAAACAAAAAAGGAAGGAAGGAAGGAAAGAAAAAACAAAAAGGAAACACAAAAGAATATTGTTACGACCCCGTAAGCCGCACGAGTATTTCAATGAAATAAAATATCGAAGTGTGAAGAAAGAGAGAGACAGAGAGAGAGAGAGAGAGAGAGAGAGAGGTGGAGAGGGGATGGGGTGAATAATTTTACTCGAGGAATACGATAAAACGGCGCGGTGTACGCTCGAAACGAGGAGAAGCATCGATGTATTTTCACTACAGTCCTGTCTACAGTCAATTCATTTTGTATCTATAATTAATTAATTAATTAATTAATCTATGTATCTAATGTCATAATTTATGCCGAAATAAATGTTACATTTACGCACGTCCTAGAGAGAAAAAAAAAAAAAAAAAAAAACAAAGAAAAAAAAATCATCTCAAACCGAATAGCGAGGTCCGCAGAAACTGAGCAAAGGTCGTTTCCTTCTCCTACTCCTGCGAGGAGTGAAGGGGGGGGGGGGGGAGGAGGAGGGGAGGGGAAGCGTCTCTTCTTCTTTTCTTTTTTAAGGTAAACGAAAAAAAAAAAAAGAAAAGAAGAAATAGAAAAAAAGAGACG
The DNA here is from genome assembly GCA_918808275.2 of Dolichovespula sylvestris. Classification (NCBI taxonomy): domain Eukaryota; kingdom Metazoa; phylum Arthropoda; class Insecta; order Hymenoptera; family Vespidae; genus Dolichovespula; species Dolichovespula sylvestris. Next base: position 3,949,274 of record OU964976.1, read on the forward strand.
AATAAATTATCTCATCCCTAATATATCCCTCTACTTAAAATTGAACGTAACGATATTGATTTTTCATGCCTAAACTTTTTTCTCTCCTTCCTTTTTATTTTATTTTATTTTATTTTATTTTATTTTATTTTCATTTTATTTTCATTTCGTTTCATTTTATTTTCATTTTATTTTTAAACCTTTCCTCTCCTCCGTTTTCATTTCATTCTATTTTTATAGTAGAATAAAATAATGTTAATAATATTAATATTTATTAATAATATTAATATTAATAAAATTAATATTTATTAACAATATTCATATTAATAATATTAATATTTATTAATAATATTAATATTAATAAAATTAAGATTTATTAATAATATTAATATTAATGGTATTAATATTTTATTCTACTTTTATTATTCTTTCGTTTTATTTCTTTTCTTCCATTTTAATTACTTTCTCTCTCTCTCTCTCTCTCTCTCTCTCTCTCTCTTTTCTTTTCTTTTCTTTTCTTCTTTCTCTTCTTGCAGGTAAGTATTAATAAATCAGATCCAAGCGTTATCCAGTCGAAATCATTTCTAGAAACGTTTCGTGCAAATTTATTTCCATTTACATATATTTACATATTAAATTTTTATTTTTTCGTCTATTTCTTTCTTTCCTTTTTCTTTTTCTTTTTCTTTCTTTTTGTATCGTATCTTCAATCTCGTACCTTAAGGGGATAAAAGAATATCATGGCCGAATATCGAGCGTACCGGATCGAAGGCCCACCTCTCTCCCCTCTCACCTCCCATCCGTCCAGGAGTGTCACACATCGGTTAATAACGCGTGTAATTAATCACGAGAGCGAAGAGAAACGCGAGATTAATTAAAGGAATTTTCTATTAACGAACGTCGTCCTTGCTTCATACGCTTTTAGATTTTTCATAAGCGCAAAAGAAAGTTTCTTTTCTCTTCTTCTTTCTCTCTCTCTCTCTCTCTCTCTCTCTCTCTCTCTCTCTCTCTCTCTCTCCGCCTGTCTTTTTCTTTTTCTTTCTCTTTCCCTACGGGATCAATTTTAACTTTCGACGATCCATCACAATCGATTTGAAATTATAGTACTTTTTAGGTACGAACGTTATTTCATACTCCTTCTCCTTCAAAAACCTTTCTTATACTCGTTTAAATGTAAACGATTTAAACTCGTACGTACGTTTTGATTCATGTCGTCAAATAAAAGCAGTATTACGACGTGTAACTCCTGGTGATGGGTAGTTGGGGTGTGAGAGCGAGAGAGAGAGCGAGAGAGAGAGAGAGAGAGAGAGGGGATGGTGGTGGTGGTGGTGGTGGTGGTATTGGAGGTGACTGCTGGAGGAGAAGAAGTTACGAAAGTGTTGGTGGAAGTGGTAGCGGAGGATGTGACGTAACGTAAGTTGGTGGCGGTGGTGGTGGTTTGGCGGGAGTTTTGAATTATCGACTGGCAAATTGCTCGAGCACAATGGCGTCTTCGATCAAAGACCTTAAGGTAATATCCTAGTAGAGTGGAACGATTAATCTTAAAGAGCTCTCTGTATGCGAGAACGCTTATAAGACTCGGAACTAAGAGAATCCTATGTAGACGAGATATCAAGTGTTACGTTATATATATATATATATATATATATATATATATATATATATATATATATCAAGTGCCAACAAACAACCATTACACGCCTGTTGTCTATAAATATATATCTATATATATAGCCTTTAATAGAAACGATACGAGTTGGTTAAACGACCATCGAGAACCAATATCGTCCAAGTTTTCTTTTTTATTTTTTTATTTTTTTTTTTTTTACGGACAGACAGACAACGGATATATATATATATATATATATATATATATATATATATGTACACCTCATCGTAAACCCCCATAAAGATTTGTTTCCATCGGTTAAATTCATTTCACGTTTCGTTTGGTGGCTCGTCGAAACGAACGTTTGAATATACAATTTTTCTTTTTTAGTTTCCTTTCTTTCTTTCGACGATGTTTTCACCGAGAATAATAATACTTTCACCTCGACCGTTTGATTGGTTAAATTTGCTTGAAGGAAAAGAAAGAAAAAAAGAAAAAGAAAAAGAAAAGAAAGTTACTTCGCCTTTAATACTTATCGATAACAAAGTTGGTATCATTAAATACACTTCGACGATTCGATGTAATAAAATATATATGACGTAAAGTTAAGAATGAATGATGTAACGTATAGGATCATCGAGGATGACGATCCAATAAAAGCGTTACAATGAAATTTTCGTTTCTTTATTATTTTTCTCTCGCTTTTTTTTTTCTTTCTTTCTTTATTTTTATTTCGAGTAATCCTCGACGAATGCGTTCGCATGTAATCGTCTTTCCTTCTTTCCTTTCCTTTTCCCCTTCGTTCTTTCACTCCCAAATGTACGACGGGACAATTAAAAGAAGAAAAAGAAAAAGAGAAAAAAAAGAAAAAAAAACACAAGAGAAAAAAAGAAAAAGGAAGGAGGAGTATCGAAAAGTGATCGACTAATGTATCCGCAAATTAAAACGGGAGACGAGAATATATTTCAAATTCCAAAAAGAGAAAGGTAGATCAAACGAAACTAACGTGGGTTGTTGGGGGAGTGTGGGGGGGGGGGAAAATAAATTCTATGGAAGAATTGACGACGACAATGACGACTTAACCGAACCTAATGTATCCAAAAAGGCGATAAACTTTAATCACTTATGGGAGGTAATCGTGATAAGAATGGGTTGAGGGAAGGGGGGAGGGGGTAGTGGTAGGTAAGAAGAAGTGTTCGGAGTAAAATCGCTTGTCGATATGAAACGTTCCTCTTCTTCTTCAAAAAAAAAAAATAAAATAAAATAAAATAAAATACAATAAAATAAAGAGAAGAATAAAAAAGGAAAGAAAGAAAATATCTATATACATACATATACATATATATATATATATATATATACATATATATGTGTCGAGAAGTTTGAATCTACGTGAGTTAAAGTAAGAACGGGTGCAATCCGATTTGCACCCGTAAAAACTTCCTTATAGATATATTTACGATCGCGCGATCAAAAGTTTGGTGAGCGGAGACCAAGGAAAAGAAAAAGGAAAAGGAAAGAGAAGGAAAAAGAAAAAGGGAAGGAAGGAAGGAAGGAAGGAAGGAAGGAAGGATGGATGGATGTGGGAAGACGTATATAAGTATTTCGGTGAGTTTGTAGCTTAGGACAACATATTTTCGAGGGTAACGCTGCGTCGAGATTACCGCAGACTTTGGGGAAAACTTTTCAATCGGTCGTAGAACGATCTCGGGGAGCTAAAGGATGAACGTCCAGAACGTAAACTTGCTTAGAAGTTTCCTAGAACGTGCGCGCGCGCGCGCGAGAGTGAGAGAGAGAGGGGGCGGGAGGGGCAAGGGGAGAAGAGAAAGATGGTAGAGATGAAACTTCCTCACGATCGGACGGGTCACTTTATCGTGGAAAGCTTCGACATCGATTTAACGAGCCAAGTTCATGCGAGCTAGTTCATTCGAGCTAATTCATTCGAGCTAGTTCATGCGAGCTTGTTCGTTCGAGCTAGTTCGTTCGAGCTAGTTCATACAAGCTATTTCATGCGAATTCATTCATGCGAGCTAGTTCATGAGAACTTGTTTATACAAGCTAGTTCATACAAGCTATTTCATGCGAGCCTGTTCATACGAGCTAGTTCATTCGTGCTAGTTCATGCGAGCTAGTTCATGAGAACTTGTTTATACAAGCTAGTTCATACAAGCTATTTCATGCGAGCCTGTTCATACGAGCTAGTTCATTCGTGCTAGTTCATGCGAGTTCATTCATGCGAGCTAGATCATGAGAACTTGTTCGTACAAGCTAGTTCATACAAGCTAGTTCATGCGAGTTAGTTCATGCGAGCTAGTTCATACAAGATAGTTCTTGCGAGCTAGTTCATTCGAGCTAGTTCATGCGAGTAGAGTTCATGCGAGTTAATTCATTACGCGAGTTCTTCGTCATCTCGGCTCAATTTTCCACAAATCATTTTTTTTTTTTTTTTTATCGAACGTACGCGTATATATGTATATATAATAAAAATCGATCGTAGGCATACGATACCAGTGGGATATTATTATCGACGTATCAGATAGTAATCGAATAATAAATAAATAAATAAATAAATAAACGAAAATGGACTCATCTTTGATCGGATTAATTCGATCGTGTTGATTTGACTTAACTCCTCGTATCCGTCCTAGTACCGTAACGATTTAATTACGAATTAAATCCCTGTGCTGTCGATCTTCTAAAAAAAAAAAAAAAGAAGAAGAAGAAGAATAAAAAACAAAACAATAACAATGAAAAAAAAATTATCCATTACCTCGCACCACCTCGAAATTTATTTACCATTTTCCAAAAATCGATCCCCCGGAATTATTATCCCCCGGCTCCGAAACCCGTTGTACCGTTTTAATGAAAAGTAATAAACGAACGCGACGATGGTGGTTGGAGATGAAGCGAAAGAGAGAGAGAGAGAGAGAGAGAGAGAGAGAGAGAGAGAGAGAGAGAGAGAGAGAGAGAGAGAGAGAGAGTCACGTTGATGAAACGAGGAAGCTAATGAAATTAAAAATGCCAAATGTACGCGTGTACGATCAAAGGATAATATATATTCGATGGTTCCTCGTATTCCTCGTACGTTCGCACCTATGATGATGATGATTATTATAATGATTATGATGATTACGATGATTATAACGAAAAGATAAATTAATTGGAGATTAATCGTACGAAGAGAAGTTATCGTAATTCAACGGATAGATCTACATATATATACATACATATATATATATATACACACATGCACACACACATACATATTCTATGATTCGAATAAGAGAAAGAATTATTTTTGTTCGTTATCGATATAGAACATAAATCTCTCTCTCTCTCTCTCTCTCTCTCTCTCTCTCTCTCTAGCTTTTCAAATGTATATCAACGTGGAAAAGAGAGGTGGTTTTGGAATTTACATAACAAAGAGAGTCGATTTCATCATAGGTGAGAAAAATTCCATCCCTGACCAAACGACCCGGTCTCAACAGATAGCGCAGGATGAGGATGATGATGACGACGAAGAGGAGGAGGAGAGGAGGAGGAGGAGGAGGATTAGGAGTAACCTTCGATTTACGTTTGCCGACGACGAGGAAATCAAACGAGGACTCATTCATGTCGAGCTACGATGAAAGAGAGAGAGAGAGAGAGAGAGTCCCCGGTCAACCTTTATCCCCTGTTTTATCTCTTTAAAACGTTCAACGAGAACTTTTCCAAAAAAAAAAAAAAAAAAAAAAAAAAAACCCCGTAAGGATCACTTTTTTTTACTAAAACATCCCCTTTTTCCTTCCTTTGATATTTTCCCGTTTTTGATTTCTACGATAAATTTTCAATCTGTTCATACGTATCATCTCGTTTATGTCGTCAACTCATCCTCCTCCTCTGTGATATGTCAAAAGTGAAATATCGCGATTTAGAGATAGGAATTATCATCTCGCGTGGATATGTTCTGGATTGCTCGACTCAAAAAAAAAAAAAAAGAAGAAAAAAAACATTAACGAACATCAATTTTTCTGCTCGATTTAATGTATATATATATATTTTTTTATGTATATATATATATATATATATATATATATATATACACACATATTTTTGTTTTTATTTATTTTTATTTTTTATTTAAAAATTGTTTAATCTTCTCTTCGATCTCCATCGCTATAAACCATTCTATTCGATACGTATCTAATTTCTCCTTAATACGAGATCATGTCTGACGATAATTCGACGGAGATTTATTTAAAAATCGTTCGTTATTATAAATACGATATTGTAAATACGATATGTAAGTACGTATCGTACGTTTTAACTCGTTACTACGTACATATGTATATACATATCGTTGGTTAGTCAACGATTATACATACATACATGCATACATATACACATACATACATACATACATACATATATACATAAATACATACGTACGTACGTAGAAATCGAATAGAGAGTAACGTTACAAGATTGGTTGACGTAAAACAAGTGATATAAGCTTTGCGGCATACCACATTTTACACGTCTATGTTTTAAACGTTCGGTGTGAAGGGGTGGGTGGGAGTAGGGGTGGGGGGTTCGGGGAAATAATTTCCTTGTTACTATATAACAAGGTATGTGCCCAACTTACTTGTAGTTTCTCGAACCGCAACAGCAGCAGCAGCAGCAACAGCAACCAGAAGCAGCGATAGCAGCAACAGTAGCAATAGGGGGGTTGTAAGGGAAGTAGAGAGTGTATTTGCATTTAAGAGAAGATAGAGATATATATATGTGTGTGTAGGGTTGATTCGTGTACGCAGATTGGTCGTTAAATTTCCTTCGTAACCTACCACCCCTACCACCACTACCACCACCCCACGGTGGTGCTGGGCTGCGCTACGTGCCCCGATAAAATCGTCGTTAGAAGCTTAATGGGATCTTAACGTGATGCAAAAGCTCAACAACGAGAAATATAATTATCGTTGATATCCTTCTTGCATTGTATTTACCCCTATCCAACCTGTCCCTCTCCTTCCACCACCCCTCTCAACCTCGACAAGCTCTTATAGGATAAGGCACGAGCGTTTATAAAACGTTCCGATTGAACATAAATGAAAAAAAAAAAAAATTAATAAATAAATAAAATTTATTTAACACCGCGATAATTTATACCAACTCCAACGATTTTACCTTCTTTTCGTTGTTCTTTTTTTTTTTCTTTTCTTTTTTTAACTCTCGACCAATAAATGACGAAGGAAGAGTAGTAGTTTGCCCGCGCTTAGACCGGACGGGTAATTAATCATTCGAATCTTTCTCTCTCTCTCTCTCTCTCTCTATGTATCTATCTTTCTCTCTTACTTCGCTCATTCTTATTAAATTCTTGGAAATACGAAAGTTCTTTATTTCGTCCGCAACTACTTTCGAAAAGTCAAGATATAATGATAAAGGACGAAGAATTGAAATTAATAACAATAATTAATATTAATACGTAACATTAATATTGACATTAATATTAATATTAATATATTCGTATGCGGTGGCTAATTTAAAGATCGATCGAACGATCGTTCGAAATACAATCGAACTACTACGAGGCTTTTCTTTTCCTTCTTATTTCTTTTTTTTTTTTTTTTTTTTTTTAGATTCTCGCGATACCGAACGACACGCGCGAGATCGTACGAGATTTACTTTTCATCGCCGTCCATCGAAAGATATCGAAACAAAAATATTAGCTATCGATCCGCTTCCTAAAAAAGAAAAAAAAAGAAACAAGAAAAATCGGGGTGGGAGGGGGGTTAAAATAAAAGAGTAAAAAAGAGACGGAAAGAGAAGTGCAAAAGCAACGGCGCGCGCTCAAAAAAAAAAAAAAAAAAAAGATCAAAAAAAAAAAAAGAAAAAAGGAAAGAGAAAATAAAACAGAGGAAAAGATATAAATTTTTCAACGAAAAGATCAGAAACGATTCCGAACTCCGACGGATTTAAATCTCATTCCCGAACCCTCCCGCACACCGGCCCCCGATCGAACGGCCGATTGACATAGAAAAAAAGAGAAAAAAAAAAAAGATAGAAAAGAAAAAACAAAAAGCGAATCCTCTCTCTCTTTCTCTCTCTCTCTCTATATATATATATATATATATATATATATATATATATATATATATATATATATAGATATATATATAAATCTATCTATCTATATATCGGTCCTTTTATCTCTTCCCTTTTTTTTATTCACTCTTTTTTTTCACAACACCAAAACGCATCTCCCTCCCCTGTATCCCAACCCCCTAAAAACTCGAAAGAGAGAGAGAGAGAGAGAGAGAGAGAGGCCACCGACTTTCGAAGTCGGATCCATTTAATTTCTCCGACACGAGGTTATACATATATATGTATGTATGTATGTATGTATGTATATATATATATATATATATATATATACACGTATATACCGATCGGTCGTCGTTTATCTTCCGCGAATTACATCGTCCACCCTGTATATATAAACCGTACAAAACGCGCGAGAGCGACCGACCACCACCCACCAAGCAACCCGACCGTCCTGTCCCCCTCCCACCCCCTCTCTCATTCCATTTCGCCTATCACACGTTATTCGCGTGTAGGTATCGTCTATCGTCCCATGAAAATCCGTGCAGTGGACTACGATTAAATGCAACGCACGCGGACAGAATGCGATTCGTAGAAAAGGCAAGTGTTGGAAGGGAGGGAGAGAGAGAGAGAGAGAGAGAGAGAGAGAGTTAAATGGAAACGGTGGGGTTGTTCGAACGAATCGAATTTAATTAGAGGGCGTCACATAATTATTGGCCGATGGTTCGACTATCTAATTAACATGGACGTCGTTGTACGATCGTTAGGGTAGGATATAGTAGACAACGATAGGAAGGGACAGGGAGGGGAAGAAGAAAGAGAGGCGTTGATTCGAACGAAGAATAAGACGAATAAAAAGAATATGAATAAGAAGAAGGGACGATGAGTGATTTGAATATAGGGAGTAAAATCGAAAGGAAGGATAGTTTGGGATGCGTAAACTTTGAAACACTTTGTATGCAACTACGCATACTGGCCTTTCCCTTCATCCCTCCATCCCTCTACACCCCTATCCTATCTGTACCCACCTACCATCATCTCGGTCCCCTCCCCTCCAGGAACTCGCACGCTTTCTGTATTGTTGCTCGAAATAACTCAATTTCAATAGCAACTTAATTTAATTGTCTCGAGATAATATCAGCAGCCGTGAACCGAATTGCTAAACGCTCGACGCGTTAACACCATATCTACGAAACTACACTATCACCATCAACCATAACCAATTTCATTCTCTCTCCCTCTCTCTCTCTCTCTCTCTCTCTCTCTATCTCACTCTTTACTGCGTTTAAGCAATACCACCATAAACCACGGTAACGTTGGCGGCTTTTCTCTCACTACCATGGCATTCCCATGAATGACGTTGGAAAGTGTCGGGGGTGCTCGTGCATATTATAGAGACCGACTCCCAACACCCCCACCATCACCACCACCGCCAGTACCACCACTAACACTTTAATTCCACCTTCATAAACTTCACTCTCGAGTATATCCAACCAAACGAGCGCTAATGTAGTGGTAGTAGTTTAACCGTACTTTCATGGCACTTCATGGGGAAAGCTTTCTAAAACTCGGTACTGAATTCGAGATATTATATGTTACGCCTAGGCCACGGCAGCAGCCGTTGGTGAGAAAGTGTAAGTTTGCAAATTTTTATGAATATGTTGAAAACGACGAAACTTTTAATGGATACGCGTTACTCGATGATTTTCAATGTTCCTCGTTGACCTAACACGAGCTTTGATTAATAAGGAAACCTTAGGACGGATAGATATTACGTTAAAAGAAACGTGGCTGCGCGCAATTGCGTTCGTAAAATTAAATTGATTTTTTTTTTTGAAAAATCAACTATACGATAATGATCAAATTTTATTAAGATAACCGAAAATCCCGTAAGCGCTTTATAGTTGTACTATTCGAAATTAAGATTTACGTCGGACGTGCGATGGATATGTCAAAACTCATAAGAAAAGATAACAAATTTTATAAAATGGTTCGAGAGGGAATCGACGAGATAAATAAAGAAATTAAAAATAAAAATAAAATACAAATAAAATACAAATGAAATAAAATGAAATGAAAAAGAAAAACCAAAGAGATCACGGCTAGGATAGGATGTCGCGGGCGATTGTGTTAGAATGAAAAAAAAAAAAAAGAAAAAAGAAAAAGAAAAAAAAAAGGGGGAAAAACGAAGAAGACATTTCGTTAAGTCGGCCCAAACGAAATGTTTCGAAACGTTTATTTTCGGACGTTGCGTTAAAAAGGGAACCTTTCGATTTTCGTTTTTTTCTTTTTCTTTACTTTTTTTTTTTTTTTTTCTTGGAATCGCAACGACTTCAAAGACGCGTTGAAACCCTTAGTCGGCAGATTCTGTTCTTTAAATGTAAATCTTTGGAATAACATGAAAGCGGTAGAGCAGCGATAGTGGCAATGGTGGTAGGGATAGTAGTAGTAGTAGTAGTAGTAGTAGTGATAGTAATAGTAGTGATAGTAGTAGTAGTGATAGTAGCAACAAAGTAAAAGGAAGTAGACGGATAGGGAATCTGAAATGGTAAAGTGGGCAATGCAAAATGAAGTTCGGAATAACTCAATGTTCCTTCAAGTTACGAATCGATTTTCCCCTTTGAAGGTTGACATGGATCGATGAAAGTGGATGCGATAGAGAACGGACCATGGTTGTGCTAGATGAGAGAGAGATAGATAGATAGATAGATAGATAGATAGATAGATAGAGAGAGAGA
>OU964976.1:3969677-4024677 GCA_918808275.2 Dolichovespula sylvestris
CTCTCTCTCTCTCTCTCGTGAGTTCACTTTAATTTGAATTTTCCACCATGCTACTAGCATCACCGCTTACACGCAAGTGACACTCAAAAAATCGTTCGGTAAAATCGTCGATATTTACGTACACGTAAATACATTACACACACACGCGCGCGTCTGTGAGAGTATGTGTGTGTGTGTGTGACTCGAAATGAAGAGATGTTAAGGATCTAATTATCCGAGATCTAACGAATCTCGACAAAAAGTCCTCTTATTCGAGGAAATTAATTAATTGGATCATTAGATCGATTAAGCAACGGGGAAAAAACGTTTCGTACCAGCGAGATAAAAATATATTTGCCGTACACGCATTTTTTTTTCTGTTTTTATATTAAATAAACAATTCTATCGAAACGTTTATTAAAAGAGGATGTAACGTTCTTCTTCTTCTTCTTCTTCTTCTTCTTCTTCTGTGGAATACTTGAAATTTCTCGTTTCCTTTCTTATTTTGTAGGTTATCTTGAAACCTTTCAATTTCACGGTACCTTATTTCGGTTTAACGTTCACCACTTTGTATGCGAGTATTCGTACCTTTTCCGAGAACGGGACTCGCACGTTACGGGAGCCCTTCCCCTTCGACGATTTATATATTGGCCACGATCGGTGTGAAGGAGGACTACTACGGATAGGACGACGATATTTGAAATTGAACAGGGAGAGAGAGAGAGTGAGAGAGAGAGCTTCTCCTTTGCTTCCTTGCACGGTTCGTTTCACGTAGACCGTTAGAAATGAATTCGAATGAATTCAAAGACGTCGACAAATACTTAACATGAAAGACGACTTTCTCTCTCTCTCTCTCTCTCTCTCTTTCTCTCTCTTTCTCTTTCTCTCGGATGGATAAATTTTAAACAATTAATTTCATCCTTTTGTTTTTATAAAACATTCCCCATTGTTCCCTTCCTTCTTGACTCTCGTTCGTTTATTTGTTCAATTATTCATTCGTTCGTTCGTTCATTTATTCGTTTATTTATTCATTCGTTCATTCGTTCGTTCATTCATTCATTAATTCGTTCGTTCGTTCATTTATTCGTTCGTTCGTTCATTCATCATTTCGTTCGTTCATACGTATTATTATATTACCATTAATTAATTAATTAATTAATTCGTTCGTGCGTTCATTCGTTAATTTGTTTGTTTATTCGTACGTTCATTCATCAATTAATTCGTACGTTTAATTCATTCATTCATTCATTCGTTCGTTCATTCGTTCATTCGTTCGTTCGTTCGTTCGTTCGTTCGTTCGTTAATTCCTACGTTCATACATTGATTAATTCGTTCGTTCGTTCATTCATTCATTCATTCATTCGTTCGTTCGTTCGTTCATTCGTTAATTCCTACGTTCATACATTGATTAATTCGTTCGTTCATTCATTCATTCGTTCGTTCATTCGTTAATTCCTACGTTCATACATTGATTAATTCGTTCATTCGTTCATTCGTTCGTTCGTTCGTTCGTTCGTTAATTCCTACGTTCATACATTGATTAATTTGTTCGTTCATTCATTCATTCATTCATTCATTCATTCATTCATTCGTTCGTTCGTTCGTTCATTCGTTAATTCCTACGTTCATACATTGATTAATTCGTTCGTTCATTCATTCATTCGTTCGTTCATTCGTTAATTCCTACGTTCATACATTGATTAATTCGTTCGTTCATTCATTCAATCATTCATTCGTTCGTTCGTTCGTTCATTCGTTAATTCCTACGTTCATACATTGATTAATTCGTTCGTTCATTCATTCATTCATTCATTCATTCATTCGTTCGTTTATTCGTTAATTCCTACGTTCATACATTGATTAATTCGTTCGTTCATTCATTCATTCATTCCTTTCTCGTTTGATCCCTTCCTCTCTCTCTCTCTCTCTCTCTCTCTCTCTTCCCACCTCCCCATCCCTCCTCCCTCATCCCAAAAAAAAGGAATGAATCTAAAAATGAAGAGAGACGTCGAGTATCTAATTATCCGTGATCCAACAAATCTTAAAGATCCGTCTTATTTGAGAAAGTTAATTAGGTTGAAAGTAACGAGAAACATTGTGCCACGGGGTGAGGGAGGGGGGAGGGGCAGGATAAAATCCTTTTATCTTAATCTAATTACGTAGCGCGCGAGTTGACAGGAGTCAACGGCGTAGAGAGAGAGAGAGATAGAGAGAGAGAGAGAGAGATAGAGAGAGAGAGATAGAGATGGAGATAGAGAGAATCCTTTTGGTCAACAAAGTAGAAGAAGAGGAGGAGGAGGAGGAGGAGGAGGAGGAGGAGGAGGGAACGAAACCGTTTCAAATTTACGAACAATAAGATAATCAAGAGGGAAAGCGAAACTTCGAGGGAATTGTCAATATCTGCATAAACTCTTCGTCTCTCCTTGATATTCTTTATTTGTTTTTCTTCTCTCTCTCTCTCTCTCTCTCGTTCTCTTTTTCTTTTCTTTTCCTTCTTCCTTTTCTCGTAATAGGAAGGGCGTAAGGGCAGAGGTTGGTTGGTTCTCTTTGAAGCTCGATCGAACCCTCCGGCGATATACCGATATTACGCAATTTTCGATCGTAAGTAAAACATCCTCTCGTGAAATTAATTAAGATTATGATTAAACACGCCCTAACGTTCGAACGTTAAAAAGTTTCCTCTCCCACCAACCATCCTCCCGACCCTCCGTCCCACCGACCCACCCCACCGCTCTTCGGCCCGTCTGCATTTCGACAATTCGATTGTTCGATGCATTTCGTCGAAGTCGATTTAAATCGGGTCGATCGAACTAATCTCTTCTTTCTTTCTTTCTTTCTTTCTTTCTTTCTTCGTATTAAAGCGAGGAAAGAGAAAAGGATGAATGAATAATTGAACGAGGCGAATAAACGTACGAACAAATATATTAAGCGTCTGTACGAAAACGTCATTGGATTGTTTAAGAACTTGAAAAAAAAGAAAAAAAAGAAAGAAAAAACGCACATCCAAGACCAGTCGTAAAACTCAAATATCACAAATACGTGTACGTATTTTCCCTTTTCTCATATTTATTTATTCATTCATTCATTCATTCATTCATTCATTCATTTTCCTTTTTTGTTATTTATCTTTCTATTCTCTCAATCGAACCAACGCATCGATGTAAAAATTAATCCATACGATCGATATGATCAATCGTAACGATTAATTTCGATCTATTAAACGTTCCCCCAACCCCGCCCTCCAACTGAGAAAATATAATAGGGGGAGGGGGGGGGTAACAAAACGCGGAAGGGTTTGTAGGGGAGGGGTGGGGGGGGGGTGGGCTCGAAGGAACGACTCGGAAAGTTACCGAAAAGAAACTACCCTTGGAGAATCTTAGGAACGACGGGGGAAGGGGTCGAGGAAGGGAGTGAAAATAAAGTCGAGGTGGAAGTTTCGAAGGGGAGGTTTCAGCGAGAAAGAGAAACAGAGAGAGAGAGAGAGAAAGGGGGGGAGGGGGATTGGGAGGGGGAGAAACGATTCTTCTCTTTTAGAGGCGGCATTAGCCGTCGCTTTGGCGAGAGGTTCGGCCTGAGGGCAGCTGGAAACGGTGCGAACGTTGCCCTCAAGGGAGCACTGTGTTCGGTTCTTCGAAGGTCTATCCCTCGCTAGCTCGGACCAACGTGGAGGAGATCGAGGAAGTGGTGGTGGAGGAGGTGGAGGAGGTGGAGGAGGAGGTGGAGGAATACTAGTACACTAAGAAGGAACGTGAGTTTCTCTCATACTTGGAACCATCTTCTTCGAACAAGAAGATAACGGGCTGGGAAAAAGATGAAGGAAGGAGATGGATAGAGGAGGAGGAGAATGAGGAGGAGGAGGGGAGGAGGGGGATTATTTATTCTTAGGGGCTCGTACTACAAATAACGAAGAAAATCATATCGATTGGAACGAGATTAACGAGGGATGGATAAATTGTAAGATTAAAGGAAAAAAAAAGAAAAAAAAAAACATTGGATGATTGATAAAGTGGAAAATTTAGAATATTGAAAGTGAAGTATTATTATTTCTTCGATCGCGAACTACGAATGACAAAGATAATCGTCTTGATTGGTGGGTGAAGGAGAGAGAAAAAAAGAAAATAGAAAAATTAGGATGTTAAATAACGTCAAAGAATTATAAAATTAAAAGTGAAGTATTATTTCTTCGATCGCGAACTACGAATGCAATGACAAAGATAATCGTCTTGATCGGAACGAAAAAAAGAAAAAAAAAAAGAATAGAAAAATAGAGAAATAGAGAAAATAGAAGATCAATAAAATGGAAAATTAGAAAATTAAAAGGACAGTATTACTTCTTAGAGTTCGAGCTGCAAACGACGAAGATAATCGTCTTGATTGGAACGAAAGAAAAAAAAGAAATTACAAAAATAGAGAAATAGAGAGTAATAAGAAGAATTGCACAAAATTGATAAAATACGAGGTTAGAAAATTAAAATAAAAAAATAATAATGAAAGGAAAATAACATAATATGGAGGTACGTGGATAAATGCAAACGTGTAGAAACAAACGTTTATGAATATATTGGAAGGAAAACGTGCGAATTGGAGTGATACTGTAAAGAGAAATTACAATATTAAGAAGGAATAAAAGAGGGAGAGAGAGAGAAATAGAATAAGAAAAGATAAGAAACAAGAGGAAGATAAGGAGAAAGATATAGACGTATAGAGAAACGCTATAAAACGATATAAGGGTAAGTGAGATAGATAAATAAAGAAAAGATCGTGAAAAACAAAGAACGTATGGGGGATAGAGAGAGACGGATGTAAGGGAAACGTGCATAGGTTGGCGATGGTGTTGTTTGGTGGTTGTGTTGGTGGATGGTGGATGGTGGATGGTGGTGTTCGATGGTCGATGGTAGATAAAGAGAGTTACGATAATTGCTGCAAGAAGATGTGTGTGGATACTTCGAAGGGAGATATTGGGGTTCGGAAGATTGGGAGGGGAGGGATCAAGACGTAGGGTGAATACGAGGATGGAAAGAGAGAGGGGGGAAACTTGGGGGAAAGGAGGGGGGGAGACGGCGGATAACTCAGGACCGTACGAAAGATGATACCATGAATCTATAGTACCGTGTACCTAACCCGATCCCTTATTAATTTCGTTTATCCAATTAAAATTAATCGATATCGAATCTATCGATATATCTCCGAAGACCCGAGTTAACATACGACGATTCGTTATATTGTTCTGATATTACCGAAAAAAAAAAAAAAATGTCGGAGATTACGACCGCGACGACGTTGAAATTTGTTTACGATTTCAATTGAAAATGTTTTAATGGACATTCGAATAAATGTCATCGTTTTAGTCACCTGAAACGATCTCTACTTTTTTTTCTCTCTCTTCATCCCTCTCTCTCTCTCTCTCTCTCGTGTCTCGTGATTTTGATTAATCGATATAACTAGATACGTTTTTAACGTCTAGGGAGAAAAAAGAAGATCGTTACGTCACTGCCCCGTAGAATCCACGAATTCTCGAAAGCAACGGTGGTAGATCTCGAAACGAACGATCGGGGAATGATAACACTGCTAAACACTGTCTATGTACATACGTACATACGAGAGAACATACGTACATACTTATATATACGTACATACGTACATACTTACGTACGTACGTACGTGCACGCTCGTGTATCTATGTCTTATGTATGTATGTATGTGTACGTGTTTGTGTTTGTGAGAAAAAGAGAAAGATAGAGAAAGATAGATAGAGAGAGAGAGAGAGAGAGAGATGACCAGCTCGAAGGAAGAATAGTTATTCGACGGTGCGATTTGTACGGATTAGTCGTTTTCCGATAGTGCAAGCCGACTACAGGTACCCCCGTACAGTTTCAACCTTCAAACATACGGGGTACGGACGTTGGTCGATGCAACCAACAAGCTCTGCATATAGATAGGAAAGAGAGAGAGAGAGAGATAGAGAGATAGAGATAGAGATAGAGATAGAAAGAGAAAAAAGAACGATAACTGTGTTCTCGATATCGAAGAGTGAGAATGAGAGTGTTTGTGTGAGAGAGAGCGAGAGAATGAGAGAGTGTATGAATGAGAGAGAGAGAAGGAAGCTGATAAAATATGAATGAAAATATGCCAACAGGGAGAACGTTCGACTATAAAATATGAAGATATTTTACCGTCACGTTGCAAAAACTGGTACAGCACGCTTGGGGAGTAGGTGTTACGTGATCATCGATGATTCGTGGTTTTCTTTCGTTCGTATAAAAGATATAGAGTTAAAGAGAGATAGATAGATATATATAGAGAGAGATGTAGATAAAGATAGTGGGATAGTTAATAGTATATAGAGAAAGATCGAGGTAAAGAGGTTTCGGTTATTGAGCTAAGGAAATTTAAATTACGTTCGATCTGTTCGAATACTATTGGAATATTGAAATTTACATGCCGATAAGTCGATAAGCAGATGAGAAGGAGTAAGAAGAAGAAGAAGAAGAAGAAGAAAAAGAGGAGGAGGAGGAGGAGGAGGAGGACGCGGAGATTCTGTCAAGCTTCGCAAATTCTTCATCGATGCATCGATAGATATTTCCCTGAGGGTATGTGTTTATGTCGTGGCATCCCAGGAACGAAGAATAATGTAATATTAAAGGATAAAAGGAATGATCATAAAAAAAATACATACATATATATATATATATATATATATATCTTATCGTAACAATTGTTATATTAATTAGTTAACTTAATTAATTGTTGTTACAATTTATTTCTTAGCTCTTGAAATTATTCCCTCGATTTTATAAATAACCCGATCGATCGATCATTGAACGTTATCCCTATTAGAACTGTTTTAGATACGTTTGAATAGTGTTTTAGAATGACAATGTTTCTTATTTATTTATGTATTGGAATTTTTATTTTTTATTTCCCACTTTTTATTTTCTTTCTCTTTTTCTTTTTTTTTTTTTTTTCTTTTTTTGGTTTATCGAATAACTTGTCTTAAGTAACCTGCCAAAAGAAAAGTATCAACATATCCATATATTGAAAATATTCAAATGTTTATTATATTCATAATATTCGTATATTTATTCATACGTTATATCCGTTAGCAGCGACGTTCCAACGATAATTAAAAAACAAAACGAAACGAAACGAAAAAGAAAAAAAAAAGAATAAAGTAATCGCCATACACACATTATTATCTCTGGCATTAGAATGATATTTCTACGAACCACCTATATACCATTCCATTTCTAATTTCTTAACCATATATAACCGTTCGATTATATTTATCACCCCCCGTACGAATATAATTCGTTCGATACCGACGAAGCTTTTATCGTATAATTTATTTACCAAACGTTTACGTAGATACGTGCACACACACACACACACACACACACACACACACACACACACACACACATATATATATAATTTTTTTTTCTCGCTCGTTCGTTTACCCTTCTCGTTAGATAAAACGTGCGAAAAGCATAACAAATCTATCCTCGTTCGAAGCACATAGATGAAAAGTCTTATCCCAATTCATGATAGTTCTCGCGAAACCACCCCCCGCCTCCCCCACCCCCGTTAGATCGAAATCGTGACGAGCGTAGAGAGATCTTCTCCTTGTTTTTCTTTTTTTCTCTCTTTCTTCTTGTCTTGCTTCTCTGTCCCTCCTTTTTTTCTCCCCACTCCCCCCCTCTCTCTTCCCTCTCCTCCCATCTCACAGCCAACTTTCTTTCCTTCCCTCCTTCCTCCTCCTTCAATCCTTCGGTTATTTATTTTATTCCCGAAATGGAAAGCACAGGCCGTCTCGTAGCTCGTCGTATATTTTTTTTTCGAGAACGACGAAATCGTATACGTGTTCGTAAAAAAAGAAAAAAAAAAAAAAAAAAAAAAAATAGATACATTTTTGTCGGATTAGAAATCCGTGGGATGGGGTGGGTGGCGGCGTCATCGATCTATCGTATCGAAATGTTTACGCTTACGACGTTACACGAAGTCGCGCAACGAGAATAATCGAACGAACAAAATTCTTATTCCCATCGTCGACGATCAAATTTTCACGTCGCGCGTTAATTCGATTTTCGTTTCAAAAACGATGTCGTGAGCGGGGGAAAAAAGAGAAAGAGAGAGAGAGAGAGAGAGAGAGAGGGAAGACTTCATTTCCATTTATCTCGATCGACTCGTCGTTGCCATTTCGTCGATCGCTCCGTAGTTAACAATTTCGTTGTCGAGAAACGTGCACGTTCAGAAGGACGTAACGAAAACGTAGGGAATCGTAGGAGTAATAAAAAAAATTAAGAGAGAGAGAGAGAGAGAGAGAGAGAGAGAGAGAGAGAGAGAGAGCATGAGACAGGAAGATAAGAGATCAAAAATGATTGTGGAAGGGTTGTACCACGACTGTCTTTCATTGGATACGGAAGTAGATCTCGACTATCGAGTGGTGGAACGTGTGTGTTATTGGCATAGAATCGAGAGAGTTTATACACACACCTACTCCAAACTGACGAGAGAGAGAGAGAGAGAGAGAGAAGTATTGAAACGTGTCGATATCTTTCGAAAAATACTACGATTTATCGAAATATTTTCAAAGGTAATAACACTTTTCGATCGATCCCGTATAAAAGGGAATCTGAAAGTGCATACTCCTCGAACGATCTGATCTTTTTCTTTTAATTTTTTTTATGTTTTTATTTTATTTATTTATTATTTTTTTTTTTTTTGTTAAACCGTACCAAACAGTCGCGTCCGTCGTCGATATCGTCGGGTTTGTCGGGCCGAGTATAGATTATTCTAATTTTGATTTATTCGACCGCTCGCCATAACTCCTTGCGTCTCTTACTTCTATCGTTCGTTTATCCCGTACGAATGTTTTCGTTTATTTTCGTTTATTTTCGTTTATTTTTTCGAGTGGAGAGAGAGAGAGAGAGAGAGAGAGAAGAAAAGAGAGGAAGCATTCCGAAATGTCGTCGAACGAGAGAATCGTTTCATTTCGATCCTATTCGAATGCGACACTTCACGTCTTATTTCTATCGTTTCTTATTAATTTATTTATTTATTATTATTATTATTATTATTATTATTATTATTATTATTATTATTATTATTATTATTATTATTATTCGATAAGAATATATTTATATATTATCACGTTTTGAAATGACGTTGAGTGCATGTAAAAAAAAAAAGAAAAAAAAAAAAGAAAAATAAGACGAGGACGAGAGAACGAGAGAATGTCGATATCTCGATTGTCGTAAGTAGCGCAACGATAAAAAAGATAATGATGATGATGATGATGATGATGATGATGATGATGATGGTGGTGGTGGTGATGATGGTCGAATGGGGTTACAGGAAGAAGAAGAAGATGAGTAGTAGTAGTAGTAGTAGTAGTAGTAGTAGTATAAGGAGTAGGATGAAGATGAGGAAGAGGATGAGAGAAGGAGGAGGAGTACGTCGTAGCAGAATAAGAAGACTAAGAAGAATAAAAAGAATAAAAAGAATAAGAATAAGAAGCCGAATAGAAACAGGCGTCGACAGGACGTTGAGAAGTGCTTCTTATGCAGTTCCTCGTAAAAGGTCGACGTGCTGTGTCGGACGGAACGGGCGGGGGAGGGGTGAGTGGGTCTTGTATGTAAATTCCAAGTGGAGAAAGTCAATGTCTGGAACGAGAGAGAGAGAGAGAGAGAGAGAAAGAAAAAGAAAAATTAAAAAGAAAAAAGAAAAAGGAAAAAAAGAGACCGACGTATCTCTCTCTCTCTCTCTCTCTCTCTCTCTCTCTCTCTCTCTCTCACTCTCTCGCTTTATCTCTCGCTTTCTCTCTCGCTCTCGCTATCGTGGTTGGTTGATCGTAAGGAAAGATAAGGAAAGAAATAATAAAAAGGAACAAGTAAGAGAGTATTCGGGCCAAAGCTTCTCCTTTCTTTTATCCTTACACGAAACTCTCTTCTCCGTATAATGTCTCGAAGCCAACGCGAGACTTTTTAAAGTCTCTCCTCCTCCTCCTCCTCCTCCTCCTCCTCTTACTCTTATCCTTACTCATCCTACTCTTCCTCTAACCACACGACCCTCATCCTCATCCTTATCCTCATCCTCTACATCATCAACTCTACCTCGACTACCAACCACCCTATCCCTACCACTCTCCCACCCTTTTTTAACTATAATACTCGCCAACCTTTACCTACCTACCTACCTACCTACCTACCTACCTATCTAACCTATCCACCTACCAAACTCTACCATCTTCTTCCCTTACCACCGGTTTTTCCAGCAGGAAGGAAGAATTTTTTACGATGACATTCCATATATTCATGCTACCCCTCCACCATCCACCATCCACCATACCCATCCCCCTATTCCCATGCCCATTCATCCATCCATCTATCCATCTCTCTCTCTCTCTCTCTCTCTCTCTCTCACACAGCCATTATCATTTCCCTCGCCCACTCACGTCAACTTTTTCGAATTATTGTCGCATAGTTATTCGATTAAATGAAGGGGAAAAAAAGAAGAAGAAGAAGAAGTAGAAGAAGAAGAAGAAGAAGTATAGAACTGTGGGATACATGCTTGTGTATAAAAGAAAAAAAAAAAAAAAAAAAAAAGGAAAAGAAAAGAAAAAGCAAACATTTCCCGTTAAACCGAGCATAAAAATATTATAGCCGATGGATATTATAACGGGGAAGTAAGCTTCTATCGACGTGTGTGTGTGTGTGTGTGTGTGTGTGTGTGCCGTCTTATCTCATTCCATCGTTCGTTTTCCCTTTTCGTCAAATCGATGTCATCGAATTAAACGACTACCACCTCTACTATTACTACTACCATTACCAATATTATTAGTAGTCCTAGTATTAGTAATAGTAGTAATAGTAGTAGTAGTAGTAGTAATAGTAGTAGTAGTAGTAGCGAATAGTATGAGATATACGATAGCTGTCTCTCTCGTATTAAACCTGACAACTCCTTCGTAGTTCTTTCGTTCGATTAAATCAGGATGATCGCGAGGGTGGGAGGGGGTGGAGGGATGGGGGTGGGTAGAAAGTGATATGAGACGGTAAAGGATGAGAAGGGTTGAGTGGGGCTGTGAGGGGTTGTGAGGGGTTGGGCCGGGGGTTAAGAAGATCGTAGATACTTCTCGCCAGCTGCGAGGAAATTAACGGAGACAGCTTGAGTGAGACAGACAGAGACAGAGACAGAGACAAAGACAGAGACAGAGAGAGTTAGGTAGGTAGCAAGCTAGGTAGATAGGTAGTAGGTAGTAGTAGGTAGTATTAGGTTGGGTAGAGTATAGACGTGGTTTGAAATTTTTACGATTCGGAATGGTTGGTACGAATTCTTTATTCTCTCTCTCTCTCTCTTTTTTCCTTTTTTTTTTTTTATTTCTATCTCTCCTTTTTTCTCCTTTTTTTTCTTTTCCTTTTTCGTTCCGCCGACCCCCTAATCTACTCAAACCAACTGCAATCCGCTCCTCCCTCCCCCTCCCCCACCGACCCCCCACCCACCCGTCGTCATTCCCTTCTTCGTTCGTTTGCTTTACTTCTTTGGATTCTTCTTTTTCCTATTTTTTTTTTTTACCTTTTTATTTTTTTTTTTTTTTAATTCTTTTTCGGAGCGGGTGTTCTCTCTCTTTCTCCCTCTCTCTCTCTCTCTCTCTGTGTGTGTCTCTCGTTCACTCTCTGTCATTCTCTCTCGCTGAATTCGAGACTTTTTAGTTGGAAATTGGTAAAATCGATTAGGAACCTTTCTCCTCTCCAAGGTCTCTTCTCCTTTTTTTTCATTTTATCTATTCTTTTGTTTTTTACTTTATTTATTTTTTTTCTTTCTTTCTACCCTCCGTCCCCCACGCCCCCCAACCCCCCCACTTTTCAGTTTTCTCCTTTTTCTCCCTAGATCCTTGCACTAGCTAGCGAGCCGACGGACTGTATGCATAATCGTAGGAGAAACTTCTTCTTATTATTATTCTTATTCTTATTATTATTCTTATTCTTATTCTTATTCTTATTCTTATTCTTATTCTTATTCTTCTCGAAAAGAAATCGTACAGTTACGTGAGAAGAACGGTCTTGCCCTGTCACCCGGCGAGAAGTCGCCATTAAAAAGTTTCTACGAATTATGCGCAACTGAATTTAGGAGTATGTATGTGTGTATGTGTGTATGTGTGTATGTATGTATGTATGTATGTATGTATGTACGTACGTACGTGCGTAAATGTGTGCTCGAGTTGGTAATAGAAGTAGATTTACGTGTCGGACGTTGTTGGAACATTCCGTTGGTCTTAAAGATGTGAAAGGAAAAAAAAATCTAAGAAAAAGAAAAGAAAAGGAAAGGAAAAATATAATTCGCGAAAATAAAAAAAAAAAGAAATAGTTGAAAAAAGTTCGACGAATCGTTGACCTTTATCGATCATCTCTCTCTCTCTCTCTCTCTCTTTCCAAATGTATAAATATTCTTATCCGTTTATCGAAATGATAAATTAATAATAAAATGGATCGAATAATCGAATAATCAAATATATCAGAAAAAAAGAAATTCATCGAGACGATAAACGAGAGAGTTAAGTATTAGAGAGAGAGAGAGAGAGAGAGAGAGAGAGAGAGAGAAAGTAAATCGAAAAGAAAAGGAAAACGTGAAAATCGACGAGGCCAGGGAAGGTATTACGAAGAAGAAAAAAAAAAAAAAAAAAGAAAAAATTAAAAAATCGATTTGATTCGTGAATTTCATTTGGAACTATAATAAACGTGCTTATGTGATTATGCATGTGTTAAAGTTACTCGTCATCTGTCGTCGTGTGTCGTCGTAAGGTATTATCAACGAGCGTTGATAGTTTTTTGGGACCGTTTAAGTAAGCCAGCATGGCAAGTGGCTCAAGTCTCGTGGCTCGTTCATCACCATGCTCTCTCTCTCTCTATCTCTATCTCTATCTCTATCTATCTGTCTATCTATCTTTCTCTGGGAATAAGGAGAAGAGCGGATCCAAGACAAATTGCACTCTCAGTAGTGCCTCCAAACCATCCACCAAGATCGAACCAGATTACTCTTCTTACGCTCTCTGAATTCTCCTCTTCTATTCACTAGATACATACACACGTACATACATAACATACATACATACATACATTCATATATATATATATATATATATATATATATATATATGGTGTCATCGTTTTTCTCATCACCTTTCTGTTACGTACCTCCTACTTACGTTTATTTCATTCCTTTCATTTTTTTCATAATTTTTTTTTTACCTTTCCTTCCCTTTACGATCTCTCTCTCTCTCTCTCTCTCTCTCTCTCTCTCTCTCTTTCTATCTCTCTCTATCTATCTATCTATCTATCTTCGTGACCCAATAGATATCATTTATTGTATTAGATATTAAACCAATCGGATTCGTAGGCGTTCACGTTACTTTTTTTTTTTTTCTTTTTTTTCTTTTAAATCCAACGAGGAGAAAGTAAAGTAAAAACCTTTTATCTTCGACGTTTATATAACTCGTGGCTCGCAAGGTTGCGTCGCGCCTGTCAGTCTGGAAAAAAGAATAAAGTCGATCGGTAATGCCGTCGTCATTCGGTGATGAATCACGGTAATTAAAAGAGAAAAAAAAAAAGAAAAAGAAAAAAAAAGGAAAGAAAAAAAGAAAACAAAAGTCATCGAACGCGGTGTAATATTTGCGTTGACGCGAAACAAGGTAATAAATCTATATTACGAATTTCGTTTAAACGATAATTAATTAATAAGAGATTATGAGAGTATACACGTTTTAAACGTAACGTCTGATCGTTGATTTATAAAACCCAACGATACTGCCGCGTATTCTGAGAATCTGTAAATATATATATATATATATATGATCTTTTATTAAATTATTCTCTTTTAACTTTTACCGAACGTCGTTTGAAGGCCCGTCGCTATCTCAGAAAGAGAGACGTGATTCTTTTCTTTTCCTTCATTTCTTTTTCTTAATTTTTTTTTTTCTTTTTTTGAAATCGTTAAATCGACCGTAGAAAAGATAAGCAACGCGAGAGACGTTTCTATCGAATTTCTTATGTTATCGTTCTTTTCTTTTCTTTTTCTTTTTTTTTTTTTTTTCTTTTTTTGACTTTGATTCCAAGTATATATTTGCCTATCAAATCTCTTTCGGTTTCATCCTATCTACGTGACATCTCTTTTTCGGAAATCATTTTTCCTCCTCCTCTTTTTCCTCTTCTTCTTCTTCTTCTTCTTCTTCTTCTTCTTCTTCTTCTTCTTCTTCCTTTTTATTCTTTACCTCGATGTCATATTTATTTATTTTTTCTTTACATTCTTTGCGTCCAATTTTTTCACATCTGATTCCTTACGATTAACATTAAGTACGCACACGTAGAATCTCTTACTTTGCAATATAAGCTTTGAGATCGTCAATTTCTCTTTCCTTCCTTCCTTCCTTCCTTCCTTCATTTCTACAATTTTTTCGTTTTTCTTTTTCCTTTTTTTGAGAATTTTTATTCGACGCGAATGTAAGAAACTGTGGGATAAAATGAAAAAGAAAAAAAAGAAAAAAAAGAAAAGGAAGAAAAGAGAGAGGTGAGTTTCCTTGAGTTGCACATTAAAACGAAAGATCGTCTCACGGGAGAAGGAGGAGGAGGAGGAGGAGGAGGAGAAGGAGGAGGAGGAGGAGGAGGAGGAGGAGGAGGAGGAGGAGGAGGAGGAGAGGAGGATTAAACGATAGTACAGGTCGATCGACGGTTCGTGATTTTCGAGAACAAAAGGACTCTCTGTAATTAACGCATATTCTCTCTATCTCCCTCTCTCTCCCTCTCTCTCTCTCTCTCTCTCTCTCTTTCTCTCCAATTAACCTCCGTCAAATTAATTGCCCGTTTTGAATTTCCACGAATATAGTATAAGTATTAACGAGTAAGTCAAACCCGCGCGTAAGCAATACTCATTTTTGGCCATTCGACGAGAACGAAACTACGAGGAATGTGAATGTGAGAGAGAGAAAGAGAAAGAGAAAGAGACAGAGAGAGAGAGAGAGAGAGAGAGAGAGAGAGAGAAAGAGAGGGTAAACAAAAATTCTAAAGGATCAAATTCGTAAGCCGAGAATGAATCGACAAATAGGCTAATTTTTACGGTACGTTATAAGGAAACGGCAAAAATGATTACGAATCGAATCGCATTTCACCGTAATATGCACTTAAAGACAAGCAAAAATCCTTTCCCCGCGACGTTGGAATTGTTAAATGCAATCACGCGATCCTTCCCAAAACGAAATTCTACTACGACAACGAGAATACGTTCCTTTTTCCTTCTCCAATTTTATTTTGTTTTAAAACGAGGAGACGTTCGTCGTCGTCGTCGTCGTTCAAATCATCGTCGCATTCAACAAAATTCCTCTTGCGAACGGATTAAATGCTAGAGAGAGAGAGAGAGAGAGACAAAAAAAAAGTACGAAAGAAATTTAATCGAACCTCTAATTTAACGTCGTCGAATGATCGATCGTAAAATATAAAACGCTTATTCAAATAATAAGATTATTAATTTTTCCGAAGAAAAAACCTTTAACTAAACCCGATTAATATCCACCTAAACCTACCCTAATATACCTAACTAAACGATAAAAATAACAATGATAATGTTATTGGATTGGCAATTAAATCGTTGCGGATTTTAAATAAGAATCTATCGGCAAAATCCGCAACCGCTTACTTGCCAGCCCAATGATAATAATAATGATAATAATAATGACGATAGTAAGATTAAAGACGACAATAACGCGTCGTATAACAACAATACAAATTAATCCACGAATATATATATATATATATATATATATATGCTCGCATATTTATTAATCGGGTCTGGTTTAATCAAAAATGGTTTTAATATATGATTGACATTTGGCTGTAAATTGACAAGGGTCAAATGTTAAAGGGTTGAAATGAAAGGGACGGACCCGTTGAGTACGTCGTCGTACGGGTAACTACTACGGATTATCTTTATGTCATTAGCTTTTGACGCTAAGCCAAAGCCATGACGCGACACAAAACGTATTTACATACATTGATTAGGAGAGTCAACGTGAACGAGGAACGGTCCGTGACTGTGAACGAGAGAATTAATGTCTCTTCAGGGTTATCTCTCTCTATCTCTATCTATCTACCTATCTATCTCTATCTCTACGTATGCGTGTATTAGGCTAATGATCGTACCGATGCTCCAACGATTTCTAACGCGCAACATTCCTTAGAGCTCGCGAACTAATCGTACGAGGCGACGACTTGATGACGAACGTAGATAAAGTAAACATCAAAATTCCGATCGATCATCAACGCTCGAGTTCAAAGGTCGAACGATCGTTTATCGTATCCATGCTAAAATATCGTATCGTTAATCCAATCGCGTCGATCCAAACGAGAAATCGTAATAACCACCGTACGAATACGACCGTTTCGTTTCTGAGATGATCGACCGGAGATAATAATAATAATAATAATAATAATAATAATAAAAAGATAAAAAAAAAATAAAAGAACTCTCGCATCGTTTCTCTCGAATATCCTCGAACATCCTCGAATATCCTCGGTGTTCGCGTTGAAGAAAAAAGAAAAAAAAAAAAGAAAAAAAAGAAGAGAACCGACAATCAATTAATCGAATTGTCGTTGAAAACTGAATCGCGAAAACGTCGAACGACAGTCGACGTTTCATTAGATAATGAAAGACAAATTTACAAATAAGATAAAACTAAGTATCTTCTAATCATAATAATTGATTTGATACTAAGCTTCGATAGGTCCAACGAACGAACGAACGGACGAACGGACGGACGGGAGTGACATGTTATTCTCTCGTGCGCTCGCTCACGTGATCGTATCGTGTGAAAACTTCGAAACGCGAGTTTCAGATAATATAGTAATCGTCATAGAGATATCTACGTACATACGTATATACATACATACATACATACATACATACATACGTATGTATGAATACGTACGTACGTATGTACGTTTCGATTACTCAAGGATTACTCGCAGAGATATCTAAATTCACTTTTTCATTCTTGTACTTGTTCTTATTCTTTTCTTTTCTTTTTTTTTTTTTTTTTTTATTTATTTCTTCTTCTTTTCCTTTCCGTCTCTTCTCTCTCTCTCTCTCTCTCTATTTTTTTTCCTCCTTTTTTTTCTCAATTTACACAGACAACATCGCAGACGAGTAGGAATCATTGTGTAAACTTCGTTACATTCGAATGCACGTACGCACACATATTTGCCGCCTTTCACAAACGTCACAACACATGGAAGAATTATTATTAATAATTATCTTATACTATAAACGCGCGCGCGCGCATATTATAGTTCGTTCGCGATAAGAGCGACGATACGATCAGAGGGACGGGGCGGGGCGGAGGGGGAGGGGAGAGAAAAAAGAAGATCGTCCAGAAAAATAATATCATTTATAATAATCGCGCACGTGCACGCTCGCTCGCTCATCCACGCGCCCATCTACGCGCCCATCCACGCACCCATACCAACGCGCACAGTGTATCGCGCGTTTGTTATTAAAAAGTTTTCGGATGTAGGAATTAGTTTTCGTAGGGAGAAAGATAAAAAAGAAAAAAGAGAGACAGAGAGAGAAAGAGAGAGAGAGAGAGAGAGAGAGAGAGAGAGAGACGAGAGATAAAATAGAATAAAGAATAAAATAAAACGGTAAAAGGACGCGTGAGAGATTCGAACGAATGGAGAGAGAGAGAGAGAGAGAGAGAGAGAGAGAGAGAGAGAGAGAAAGATAGATAGATAGATAGATAGATAGAGAGAGAGAGAGGGATGCATCAAGGTATGAGATAATTTTCTCGTTACCACGGAGAAATGAATTCGATATACATATTCGTTAGTAGCACCCACGAAAATTCGCATTTGTTTCCAGCCACGACGGTGGACGACCGACCGACCGAGCGAGAATGAGTGAGAGAGAGAGATAGAGAGAGATAGAAGTAGGGGTCCGTTTGCGAAAATCTCAACGGTGACACGTGTACCTACCTGGTAGTTTGTCGTTACACGACGTGTGCCTACGACGTGTGTATCCGGGGAGGAGATTGAACGTTGTGTACCGGCCAATTATCTCGGGAGAATTCCCGGAGGTACTAACGTAGTAGTAGAAGTAGCCTAGACAGGGATTCGGTAAAGCTAAAACTCGAATCGCAAATTTCCGCTGATTGCTTTCCCATCCCTCTCTCTCTCTCTCTCTCTCTCTCATTCTCTACCTGTCCCTTATTACCAACCCTTTTCTCCTCTTCCGTCGCCGTCACTTTCATCTCCAATGTTTCGCCTTCGAGTTCTCTGTCTCTCTCTATCTCTGTCTCTGTCTCTCTTATTCTCATTTTTAACGTCATTAAAAAGTAGTAACGCAACATCGACAACGTCATACATACGATCCTTTCAATCAAATCCATTCTACACCCCACCCACCTACCTCACCACCATTGTCAGGCAATTAAACCACTCGAATTGTAATTTCCACCAATTGTAAAGCTAGGATCGAGATACTACTACCCTCTCTATCTGTACCCTCTCTCTCTCTCTCTCTCTCTCTATCTATCTATCTATCTGTCTATCTATCCGTGTTTGTCTGTCTATCTCTCGCCCTCTGTCTATTTTCTTTCGTAGATCACCGTGCGTCCTCTCAAACACTCTCATCCAGTCCATTGAAAAGTGTATTATGAGAGTTCATACCATCCCCCGTGCACCCCTGCCCCTCTCCCGGTTCCTCCTCCTCCTCCTCCTCCTCCTCATCCTCCACCTCCTCTCTCGCTTTCATTTCGTTAATCGACGTCCACGAGGACCATTTCTTTTATATTCCATTACATTCCATTATCTTACGCGCATAATAGAGAGAGAGAGAGAGATAGAGAGAGAGAGAGAGAGTTCCTTTCTATCCTGTTTTTTTCTTTCTTTTTTTTTTTTTAATTATTTGTCCTTTCATTTCATTTGTTTGTTTATTAATTATTTTCTTCCGATCGACGCAAAAATTAGAGTATCATAGTCGTCGTAGTTCATTTTTATTTCTAAGCGATCGCAAGTGTCGTATATTGAGAAAGAGAGATAAAGATAGAGATAGAGATAGAGATAGAGAGAGAGAGAGAGAGAGAGAGAAAGAGATAGAGTTATCGATTCAAATTATATTATATTTTTTTATAAGATTGTTTTGTAACGTAATAGAGTTTTGTCATTTGTCAAAGAAAATATAATTCTCTCTTTCTCTCTTATTTATTCATTCTCTTTATATTGGACATTGACAAAGAAAATATCATTATTTTTTTCATCGGTGCACCGAACGTCGTCGGGTGGGGTGGTTGCCGTTGATTTCAACATAAACCGATTTTCTTTAGGAGCTTCTGACATTGTATATATCACGGCCTTCGTCCCTTCTCTCTCTTTCTCTCTCTCTCTTTCTCTCTCTCTCTCTCTCTCTCTCTCTCTTTTCTCTCCGTCCCTCTATATTTCTCCCCTTATTCGTAATTCCACGTCGGTTCGTTAGTCGGCCGCGAGCTAAAAGGAACGAATTGAATTTTCCACGGTTCAGGACGGAGATAACGGTTAATGATACAGCGTTTAATTGGTTGGCGTCGAATAAGCTATGGGAAAATCGTACGATAATCGGGAAATTTTTAATAATTTACCATGCAAAATCAACTACCACCACCGTCCCTTATATATATATATATATATTGTTTTTTTTTATTAATTGTATTTAAAAAAAAAAAAAAAAAAAAAAAACGTACATCCCGGTGTCGCGGTGTCGAGAAATTTTTAACGATCGATTCGACGACCTTTTCATAAAATGGTTGCTGTATCTTCGTTGAAAAAAAAAAAAAAAAAAAAAAAAAACAAGAAAACGAATAAATAAATAAAAAAAAAAAAAAAGAAACCACACCTTTTGTCAAATTAGAATAGAAAAATTTTCCCAGTTAAATAATTATATCGACAGTCGTAACCGTGATCCTTAAATTTTACGTCGAATTATCGTCGAAACGTTACGACCCCGTTCTCGTCAAATCCACGTCGTTCGATGATTAATCTATTCGATCGTACGATCTTATTTTATTAGAAAAAAAAAAAAAAAAAAAAAAAAAAAAAACGAAAAATCGATCGAGAACGAGAAAAGAAAATTAAGAGACGGTTTACGAAAAAAAATTTTAAATGATCGCGTAAGAATTTTACCACATAGAAATTCTAAGGAGTGACCTTTTTTTTTTTTTTTTTCGTTTACCTTTCCCTCGTTATATATATATATTTTTTTTCCCTTCTTCTCTATTTTTTCTTTTTTTCTCTTCTCTCTCATTCCACGAAAGTCGACGTTACGTACTTACGTAAATACCACCGTACGTACCGGTAAAAACGTTGAGGAAGTTAAACTATCATAATATATTTCCTCTCGCTCGCGAATTGTGCGACCTGGAAAAAAGTTCCTACCGTCGTTGTAAAAACTTCTTCGGCCCTCCATAACCCGCGACCCCCTTTTTCTTTTTTTCTTCTTCTTCGCCTTCTTCGTCCTCTTCGTCCTCTTCTTTTTCGTTCAAACACCGGACGAAAAAATATTCCCAGACAAAGGTTATCTACTTTGCCTCTTTGCTTTTACGTGGATGGAATACATTGCCATTATAAAATGGGAATACATTTAAAAGGGAACTTAGAAAGGGACGGAGTTGATCTTGAAACCCCGACTCCGACGTAAATGAAAGAGAGAAATAAAAAGAAAAGAAAAAAGAAAGGGGGAAAGAACAAAAATGAGAGATCCACGAACGCCTCGACGATCTTCCCGTCGTCGAAATCATCGAGCTCGTTGTTCGAATAATTCTTTTTTCCCCGCTCGAAAAATGATGCCGTTTGATTAAAAAGAAAAAGAAAAAGAAAAAGAAAAAAGAACAGAATAAGAAGAAAAGGAAAGAAAGAGAAGGAGAAAGAAGAGGACGAAAAAAAGAAAATAAGGAACGGAGCCACGACGATGATGATTGAAGGGACAAAAGAATAAAATAAAGTAAATAAATAAATAAATAAATAAATAACCGCGTGAACAACGATAAATCCCGATTGCCATTCGGAAGCCAGATTGTTATTATGTCATTAAGAGGGAGACTTGAAAAAACCCTAATCATCGATATGATCCCGGGCAATGCAAAAAAAAAAAAAGAAAACAATAAAAACCCGATGTATTCGTACAAGAGTTTACCATAAATTAATAAGCGAACAAACGAACGAACGAACGAACAAATGCAACGAACGAACGAATGAATGAACGAACGAACGAAAAAAAAAAGAAGACGGAAAAAAACGTGGACGGGGAAACGGTGAAATTTCAATAACACACGTTGCAACGTTACGGATATGTTGATCGAGGCGGTTTTGCATAAATAGGAGCAATCGGGAAACGGTATACAATAATAAAGACATTATTAGTGTGAGTTTATGCAAGGCTAATATACACAAGGATGACCCTGCACGTGCACGTGAACACACGCACGCACACACACATTATATATATATATATATATATATATATATATATATATATATATATATATATATATATATATATATATATTATATACATATACAGCATGCCGAGGAATGGAAATTACAAACGACAGATGGTTACGTTCTGCGAGCCAAGGTCCATTAACCGAACGTAGAGCACGGTTGTGCATACAGAGAGAGAGAGAGAGAGACAGACAGACAGACAGAGACAAAGATAGAGATATGCATAGAGAGTTAGAGAGAGATAGAGAGAGAGAGAGAGAGAACAACAAAGGGTCTCTAAGGGACCAAATATCGACGATATACGAGACGGTGGTACTCACTTCGACTAAGAGTGAGGGTCCTCCTCCTCCTCCTCCTCCTCCTCCTCATCGTTCTCCGATGGACGTCGTCAGGGCCACCGTTCTGGAATTTGATGGATTAAGCGAGAGTTCGTGTCCGGACTTTCGCAAAAGGGGTGCATATCATTGAATACGTCAAGTCGCCGGTACCACGCAATTAAAGTCCCAAGTTCGAAAGCTACTCCACTACCGAACCCATCCCCTCCCCTACCCTCCCCACCTCTCCTCTCTATCCACCCACAAAATCACTCGTCCTCCTCTTCCACCGATTTCTCTTAAAACCCTTTTTTACTTTTCACTCCTTCCTCCAAACGAGTACTCTATCGGAGGTCTACCTTCGTCCGTCTTTGTACGTCTCTCTACGTCTCTCTTTCTATCTATCGATCTATCAATTTATCGATCTATCTATCTATCTATCTATCTATCTATCTATCTATCTATCGCACGCCTTCTTTCACTTTCACCGATAAAACGTAATTAAATCGTTTGGGAGAAAAAGGACGTAATAATGGAGAGAGAGAGAGAGAGAGAGAGAGAGAGATAGATTGAGATAAATAGAGAGAGAAAATGTCGAGTATTATTTGTTGTGCGCACTCACGCGTATCTCCAATGGGGACAGAGATTATATATCCCATAGTATTTCGAGGGGTAGAAAATTGCTGGGGCCTCGACATCAGTCGATGTGATTTCGTTCGGTTCATGTAACAGATGCTTATATATATATATATATAATACATAGAAATGACCGTAGGAGTTATAAAAAAAAAAAAAGAAAAGAAAAGGAACGATAATAGGAAGAAATGTTTCTTTCTTTCTCTTCTTTCTTTCTTCGTTGTCGTCGTTCTTGTTGTTATTGTTGTTGTTGTTGTTGTTGTTGTCGAAAAGATCGAAAAAAAAAATAAACCCACGATCGTTTAAAACGATCGCATACGTAGGACCGATGAGTTAAACGTATGTGTGTGTGTGTGTGTGTGTGTGTGCATACGCGTATTGGGTAGAATTTTGCATGCGTCGAAATGTTTATTCGAAATCAATGAGCATTGTCGTCCCGATTAACGTATCCTTGGTATTGGTACTCGATGGGCAGCCGGTAATCGAGAGATCGTTTAACGGCTCGTTGCCTTTCGCAGAGCCAATAATTTGCAAAATAATCCGACGGGACCGTCATTAAGTGGTTGGGAAAATTTCTGTACGAGGTAGGTACGATTGTTAGCACGGTGTTTTTTGTATATTAACGAGCGCCCGAGTTGTATCTCCTGATTCGTTTTTTCTTTCTTTTTTTTTTTTACTCTTTTTCATCTATTTTTATATTTATTTCTTTTTTTTTTTTTTGCATTGGTTCGTTCGTTCGTTCGTTCGTTCGTTCGTTCGTTCGTTCATTTAGTTTCGTTTTTTATATTATTATTATTATTTTTTTCTTTTCTTTTCTTTTCTTTTTTTAGGTACGATCAACGAGTTCGCCGGAGAGGCGAAATATAATTTTGCCGATACGTTCGATGCGAAATTATTATTAATTCTGAACGTGACCGCGCGATTAGTAATTGAGAAAGAAAAGGACAAAAAAAATAATAGAATCGTATTGTATATTATTATTATTATTATTATTATTATTATTATTGTCATAGTTTCGACAATTACGATGTCGAAGTATATCTTATTGCGGAAACGGGTTTAGAAAAAGTTCATAGGTGATTTTAATAATAACGATTGGGTGTAACTGCTCTTCCTTTTTTTTTTCTCTCTCGGACACTCTTTACACCCGCTCTAACTACGACGTTTCGGATACGATAATAATACATTTTTCTAATTTTTTTTTTTATAATACTAGAAAAATGTTGTGTGTGTGTATATATATATATATATGTGTGTGTGTGTGTATGTATATTATGTTTTTTCTTTTGATCTCGAATCAAGGCAAGGCCAATCTTTCGTTCGGATCGTATTAGCTAATAATTCTATGCTGCCAATTTTGATGCACCCGTTTTACCTAAAACGTTTCGAATACAATAATAATACATTTTTCCAATGTTTTGTTTTTTATAACCTTAAAAAAATGTGTGTATATATATATATATATATTTATGTATACATGTATGTATGTATGTATATTATTTCTTTTCTTTTGATTTCAAAAACGTCTACGTAAGAACGGATGAATACAACAACAACAACAACAAATATATATACATACGAACAACGTTGACAATGTATAATCCGTGGAAATTCGGTTGAGTATAATTCGTGAAACGGTAAGAAACGAAATAAAAAAAAAAAAAAAAAAAAAAGAAAAAGAAAGTTAGTCTCGTTTCGCACTAAAAACGTCGCTCATATTATGTGCTTGGGAAATAAGTTCGAGCACAATGCTACGTTTCTACTCCTCTTTTCTCTCCCTCTTCTCTCTCTCTCTCTCTCTCTCTCTCTCTCTCTCTCTCTCTCTCTCTCTCTCTCTCTCTCTCTCTCTCTCTCTACGTTTCCTCATCCACAAGCCTGAAACTTTCTACTTTCCTTTCTTTACCCTCCGGCATCGTAGCAAGCCCGCGCAAATTCTCCCGCAAACACGGGGACTTTCTTCTACGACGACGACAACGACGACGAAGGGGCGCGTAGAGGGGAGTGGCGGGGAGAGGAGGGAGGGAATGGAGGGAGGGAGGGGTGATGGAATTGCCGTTGCCCGCATTTGGTCATTTCCCAGAGTTTCGGAGGATGAAAAAGGACACACACAGAAAGAGAGAGAGAGAGAGTGAGAGAGAGAGTGAGAGAGAGAGAGAGAGAGAGACAGAGAGAGCAAAATAGGGAGAAAGAAAGGACGGAAAGTTATGCACGCGAATAGGGAGAATAGGGGGTTGGGGGATAGGAGGGTAGGGGGATAGGAGGGTAAGGGAAAAGCGAGGCAGAGTGTTTTCTTGCGCGCGAATTTAATGTTTCGAGATAAAAGAATTATCGACCTTGTGTTGTTCGTGTTTTTTTCTTTCTTTTTCTCTTTTTTCTTGTGTCGATCGTGTCGGCAGGACGATCGGCTCGATTGAAAAAAAAAAAAAAAAAAAGAAAAGTAGAAAAAAAGATATATATTTTCTATCCACGACGTGGTTTTGACAGACTCGCTTACGTGCGTGTAGTAATATCGGATCGTCCTGGGGGAAGAGAGAAAAAAAATTCGTCCCGACGATGTTTAACGATGATGACGATGACGACGATGATTAAATAAACGTGTATTGAAAATTGAAAATCTTCCTGTGTGCGTTACGAAATGGGCACGGATTTTTTGCGAACTAACCAATACAAAATAAATACACGCGTGCGTGCGTACGTACGTATTTTTATTTTCATATATATTTTATATATTTTTTTTCTTTTCTACAAAAAAGAAAAAAAGAAAGAAAGAAAGAAAAAGAAAAATACAACTCGTCGAAGTGAAATAATCACCGGCTCGTCGTTAATTCCTTTAAGTCTTCTTACTTATTTATTTATTTGTTTTTTTTTTTTTTTTTTTTGTTATTATTCTCTCGTACGAACAAATTCATTAACCAGATTTAAGGGCTACGGATGCAGATACCAACATTATCATGTACTATCGACGTACGAAGGATAAACATTGTGGTTAAAAATCGTAATATATATATATCGTTTAATATAATATAATATAATATAATATAATATAATATAATATAATATATATATATATACCGATGGAAATAAATAACCGTATAATAATCCGTAAATACAATTAATTCCTCGTAATATGGACGACGGCGTCCTTACGTCTTCAATCCCATTGAAAATCATAATACCGTAAAAAGAGATATATATATATATATATATATATATATATATATATATATATATTCCATGTTTCTTCCTAGCTAGGTTTTTCAAAGAAGAAACTGACGAAGAGAAAGGGACGATGGTTCATTCTCGTATATAAAAGACGTACGATAGACGAAAGCCTTGAAACGACTGTAAACCTAGTGAAACGGTTCCGGAGAGATCGCTGGGAAGGGGGGAGAAGGGACGGGGTGTAGTGGGTGGTGGGTGGTGGGTGCCAGCACCTTCATCGAGCTAAATAGATGCTGGAAGGCAAGATTCTCTCAGACGCTCGACGTAATACCGTTTGCGAGAATCCAGTAGAGAGACAGAGAGATAGAAAGAGACAGAGATAGAAATAGAGAGAGAGAGAGAGAGAGAGAGAGAGAGAGAGAGAAGGATGCTTCGAAGGAGAAACAAGTTTGAATAGAGCCCGCATTCCGCATCGAATACCCGAGAAACTCATTAAGGGAGTTGCCAACTGACTAGCACAGCGAGGGTGCCAGCCAGCTGTAGAAGCGAGGTAGAGAGACTTACACCAACGTAGTATCGACAGGCAGGTACTGCTATACCTAAAATAGGTTGAGTATGAGTACTCAGCTGATTACGAGTATAACTTCACGTATTAGATAGAGACACACGGTACATAAACGCATACGTACGTACGTACGTACGCGTATCTAATATATAGCAAATGCGTATCAGCTACTAGGAAACACCTGATATTACGACGACGAACCAACACAATCGTCTTTCAAACTTTCTTCCTTGATTTCTTTCTTTCGTTCTTTCTCTTTTTTCTTTCGTTTTTTTCTTTCTTTCTTTTTTTTTTTCTTTTCGTTAAAACCTCACGATTTCGTCGACTGACACCTCGTTTCCGACCTTCCTTCGTACCTACGATTAAGTTCGAAAATTGAAGAGTGGGTCGGGAATGAGATCGAGGAGGCATTGAATGAAAGAAAAGGGAAAAAAGAGGAGGAAAAAAATTGCAAATGGGTATCTCGTTTGAAGAAGAAAAATGTACGTACGTTTAATTTTAAATTTTAAGTAATAGATTCGTAACAACGGTAGGCAGATCTAATTATATCTGTATAATCTGACGCAACCATTCTCTTCAACCGTTTCATTTGCGTTTATATATAGTTAGGATCGCGTATGTATATATATATATATATTTAGAGCTCGAATTTATAACTTAAAATTAAAGTTACTTGTAATTATTTGCGATATATATATATATATAATTTATTTATTGTTTCTTTCTTTTTCGTCCTGTTACCTTCAAAAAGGAATTTGTTTCCTTTTGTTTTTTTTTCTTTTTTTTTTTTTTTTAACTCGGATCCTACGTCATTTAATTATACAACCGCTAGAAACATTTTCTATTTGATAATTACCAGTTATACAGATAATTATTTCTAGTAGGAGTGTGCTCAGCTTGCCATAAAAATTAATTCAAATCAGCCAGCCTGTTTGACGACCACTCCTCTATACTTATTTAAACATACAATATATATATATATATATATACAACGTTTATCTATAAATATATTTGCAATGAATATCATCGATATACCGCGATATCGCATTATTATTATTATTATTATTCCATTACATCTACATATCGAAAGGTCGGTCTAGTTATTTTTTTTTTCTTTTATTTCTTTCTTTTTTTTTTTATTCGTACTTTACAACAAAAAACCTCTTCCGTCCGATAACGTTCTCCCGTAGCGAATAAAATAGTTAATGTCAATTCGATTAATCGCCCAGCGTCAAACCCAAGTGTGTCGTCATGGGACAATTATCTATGGGATAATTTCTATAAGTTAAATTCGATTTTCAGCCGATAGAAACGGATTCCATCCAATCGGACTCTTTGTACGGATTTTTTTTTTTTTTTTTTTTCATTATAGAAGGAGGAAAAGGTACGAAGAAAGGGATAGAAGGATCGAAGGTCCGCCAAATGGTGTAAACGTTGAGCAAGTGGAAAACTGAGATGTGCCCGAGCTTAACCAGAAACTCGTTCGTTCTCTCTCTCTCTCTCTCTCCATCTCACCGTGGGAAATTGAATGGTACTCTCGTGTTCTTGTCAACTGGGTCAGGCACACTTCGGCCGTGTTGGCGAAAATGGGCCAAAGGCTACCCTAACACCGAATCAAATATCCGTTTTCGTTTCTCTACTTTAAGCGAGAAAGAGCCACACACACACACACACACATACACACACACGCACACACAGTCTTCTGAGGTGTCGAGCTTACTAAATTTATCTTCCTCCTTCTTGCACTTGCACTTGCTCTCTCTCTCTCTCTCTCTCTCTCTCTCTCTCTCTCTCTCTCTCTCTCTCTCTCTTTCTCTCTCTCTGTCTCTCTGTCAATCTGTCTTCGATACTAATTAACGCCTTCGATTATCGTTAAAGTCACAAGACCGAGAATCGAAATTTCAAAAAGGAAAATCAGCTGCTCTCCGATCAATATTAATTGACATCAAATTAAAAGTGAAAATTACTTCGAGCTGGTTGGTTGATTGATCGATAAAAATAAAAAAAAAAAAGATAAACACAAGAAAAAGGAAAAATGTTCAAGACCAGACAAACAAAGATATTTTTCGAGAATTATTTCTGTGAAAAAAAAATATATATATAAAAAATAATAAAATAATATATATAACAGAATTTTATATATATATATATATATATATATATATATATATATATATATATATATAAAGAAAAATAAAACACACAAGAACTAACGATAATGAGATAAATGATCGTCGATAATATATATTACCAACCCGTTTTTAGATTCTATTATTGTTCAGTTTCGTAACGAACCCTGCGATCTGATTTTGTGATATTACTTCAACTGAAATTTTCCACGCGCAAAAATATATCCAAATGTAAAAAAAAAAAAAAAAAAAAAAAAAAAAAAAAGAAGAAAAAAGAAGGAAGAGAAAAAAAGAAGAAAAGAAGAAGAAAAAATAAAAGATAAGAAATATCGTACGATCTAATTATCGATCGATACGAATCTATCGATTTATATCTATAATTTTTATCGTAATAACAGCAGAAATAACAGTGTCGTCGATATCTTAAGAGAGAGAGAGAGAGAGAGAGAGAGAGAGAGAGAGAGAGAGTGTATGTGTGCGCGCGCGTTAGAGATAAATCGATAAGAGATTGATGATTGCAACATCCGAAAAATCGATTATGCCTACGTAGGACACGTATATTACGTTTCGTTAATGTTTTCTATATATGATCGTATCGTTATTATCATTTGATACGTGTGTTTGTGTGTGTGTGTGTGTATAGTAATTGATGCTATGAAATTCGTATTCAATTTTTCCCCTCGCATTTATTCGTACCAATTATAAAAATATTTCTTTATAAAACGTTATGAAAAAAAAAAAAAAAGGATTAACATCTTTCTATCGGATATTGCGATTAACACGCGAGCGCGCGCGCGCGCACACACACACACACACACACACACATTAATCGTCGAGTAAAATCGATTTGTTTAACGATAATAAACAGATAAGACATCAAACGGTAAAAATCATTTAATCTTTCTTCAAAGTTCGACGCGACGTTAGCGAAGTCTCTCTCTCCCTCTATCTCTCTCTTTCTCTCTGTGTACGTGTGCGTGCGTATGTATATCTCGGTTATCCGTTCACCGTGAGAAAACTTATCTTTCGCGCGAATCGCTTTTTCAGTTCTTACCGGAACGTTCAGACAGACAGTCGTAGTATCACGTATGTACATACGTTTATTATGCATATACGTTGTACGTACCCGTCTAACGATACCAATATATACACAAACGCAAAACAAATTCGTCGATTCGAAAATACGTCGATTCTAACTCGTACAAATTCAAATTCATATACCTTTTATGACAACCCCCGTCGAAGATAATTTAGACACCGTACAAGTAACGTACCAATGACATCACTTTATACGTGTATACACACACACACGCACGCACATATATATATATATATTTATACATTATACATATATGTATCATCGTTTACGGAAGTAAGAACTCTAATTAGATCTTTTCAAATCGGATTGGATGACGTCTAACGCGGAAAGTTTTTTTTTTTCTCTTTTTCCTTTATGCATTTGACACGGTGCAAATGAAAATCTAAAACAGAACATTCCAACGGGAGGGGTGGGGGAACGTGGCTGAAAAGTGCAAATCAAAGCGTGACCCTCTCTCCTAAGTGGATTTGACGTAATCGTAGAAGTAGAAGAAGTCGATGTAGAAGTAGAAGAAGTAGAAATAGAAGAAGAATAAGAGGTGGAAGAAGAGGAAACTGACTGGGGAGAGCTTAAAGGACGGCGCTACGTTGATTGAAGTCATATTTATGGTACTTACGGTCACGTTTATATCAAACCTCGGGATCTGCCTCGGGGTTTAATAAAATCAATATATATCACGTATTTTCTCGAGATCGATGTTAATTTGATCGATAAACGCGAACGTGTTTTTACGTTACATTCGCCGAGCTTAGATCATCATCCCCCACCCCAAAAAAAAAAAAAAACACTAAAAAAAGGAAGAAGAAGAAGAATAAGAGGAAGAGGAATTACCAAGAGAGAGAGAGAGAGAGAGAGAGAGAGAGAGAGAGAGAGGGAAAACGAAATCGTTCGGAGAGAAAAAAAATTTCTCGTAGAGATATTCTATTGAGGCCTATGCGCCTTGCGATCATTGACGTAACCTTGAACGAAACGATCCGACACTGATATAACGAAAAAAAAAAAAATAATAAAATAGAGATTGAGAGAGAGAGAGAGAGAGAGAGAGAGGTAATAGAAACGGCGAAGGAAGAAGCGAGAAAAGACGAAAGTAAAGATAATACAAAGTAAAAGGAGAAAAATTTAGATATAAATATATATATATATATATATATATATATATATACATATATAATAAAAATAAAAAATGACACGATAACGTAGACGAAAAACGATATTTCTTATCAAGGAGTGAGACAGAGACAGAGACAGAGGCAGAAAGAGAGAGTGAGAGAGAGGGATTCCCTAACAACTGTTTTCGTTTTGGCCATTCGTACGATTAGAAGCACCAGCCAGCCAGCAAGCTTGAGAAGCGTGCGCGCGTATATCAATTGAATCGTTTGACCCGTTTTTATTGGCAAGTCGCAAGGAACGTACGTGGCGTCGGGCGTCGTCAACGGGACACGGTTTTGCCAGTAAAGCTCACTCACTCGTCCGCTATCGGGTGTGTGCGTATTTACTCTTTTTTCTCTCTCCCTCGACCGACAAAGAGAGAGAGAGAGAGAGAGAGAGAGAGAAAATACGAGAGAGTGAGCGAACGAGTCGGAGTATCGTGGGAATCTTCGGAAAAACGAGGAAGAAGAAAAAGAAGAAGAAGAAGAAGAAGAAGAAGAAGAGAAAACAAAATAAACGTGTGTGCGCGCGTGCCGCGTCTAAACGTCCAACAAATTTCTCTAATAACGTTGCTCTCGTCCGACGAAAAGAAGAAATTTTTTGACGGGACGTTTCTAAACTCGAATCGTACGGGAATATCCAAAGAATTTTCGTGAAACGTTCGAGGAGACCGTTCTCTTCTTCCTCCTCCTCCTCCTCCTCCTTTTTTATTTTTAATTTTATTTTTCCTCCCTCTACCCCCTCGT
This sequence comes from Dolichovespula sylvestris, assembly GCA_918808275.2. Taxonomy (NCBI): domain Eukaryota; kingdom Metazoa; phylum Arthropoda; class Insecta; order Hymenoptera; family Vespidae; genus Dolichovespula; species Dolichovespula sylvestris. The sequence continues at coordinate 4,000,966 of OU964976.1, forward strand.
TTGTATTCGTTCGCGAACGGGTTGACTCTTTTTTTATATTCCTTTATTCTTTTTGTTTTTTCGATTATTAATTCTCATCGCGCGTGTATATATATATATATATATTTATGTACGCGAATGTGTACGTTTATATATATATAAGTATATATATGTATACATTTGTATCTATGTCTTTAGCTTGAAAATTTTTTTTTAACTTCGATCCACTTACGTATTATCGATTTAAAAGCGTGGAAACGTTCCGACTACGAGCGAACGACCGACCACCTCTCTCCTCTCCTCTCCTCTCCTCTCCTCTCTTCACCACACCATCGCACGTCATCCTCGAGTGTAACTTATTGTCTCCTTGATCTTTGGATATGGTCAAGGAAATAAAAGAGGAGGATAGAATCTCAACGATAACCGGTGAGAAAAGAAAAAAATATTCTACAATTATTTATATATATATATATATGCGTGTGTGTGTGTGTGTGTATGTGTGTGTGTGTTTGTGTGCATGCGTGGACCATTTATTTTGAAAGTGATGTAAATCAATTTTTTGAAAAACATGAAAAAAAGAATTAGATATCACATAACTTGTGATTAATTTAGCGTAAACATTTTATTCGTTACCGGTTAATATTGAATATCTTTAACAAAAAATTCCAATGCTAAGGTTCGATTCAATAAAATTGACCAATTAATGTGATCGCGCGTTAACGATAGACACGCTAATCTTTAATTTTCTCGAAACGATCCAAAATGAACTTGCACCACTTTTCACAATAAACGATTCATGTGTGCATATGTATATATACGTATACTTAACATAATTGACTTTATTACATCATAATGCGTTAATATGTATTACACATTAATATTTATTACGCATTAACGTGGAAATTTTCAATCGAACGATCGAAAGTCAAAAATTGATACTACATATTTTTACATTTATAACATTGATAGGTAATGTCAACGTCGATGAACCTGCCGGATATGAAAGAGCCATTTCGGTCACTGGTAAGTTTCTTATCGAGCGAGGTTTCTCTCTCTCTCTCTTTTTTTCTTTTTTCTTCCGCACATCCTCTTTCGAATTAATACGGGAAAAATAATTAACCGGATGTGTCTAATGTATTATATACGTATGTGAAAGATTATCGTGTAATTTATCAATACAATATTTCTTTTTTTTTTTTCTTCTCACTCTTTCCCCGTCCCTCCCCCGGTTCGGATTTCTTTACGCAACATTATCACGTTTCAGTTAAAAAAAAAAAAAAAAAAAAAAGAAAAAGAAAAAGAAGAGGAATTTCGTAAACCCCAAATAAATTATATCCTAAACACAAACGCCGTGGCGCCTGCTTTCGATTAATTGGCCGCGAATAATAACGTCCGAACTAAAACAAAACGACTCGCTCCAAATACGAATCGTATACTAAATACGATCATTCTAATGATCGTCGAATAATGTTTTCTATTTTGTTTGTTTTTTTATAGGCTTCGGAACGTTCAACGTATTGCTATTCATGGCTGCATTGCCAATCGTATGGACCGGTGCATTCGACACAACATCGCCGGCATTTATTTTGGCGTCGGCCGAATGCGACCTCCAACTAACGTTCTTCCGAAAGGGAGTACTCGTCGCTTTTCCCTTCCTAGGTAAAAAAAAAAAAAAAAAAAAAAAAGAAACAAAGAAAACAATAACAAAATTAAAAAAAAAAAATAGTGACTATTCTCTTCGATCTCCTTTCTACGTCTCGTCCGACGATCCATCGTTCGCGGGATCGATCTAACCCCCTTGACCGTATCATTTATCCAATCGTAATAAATCTCGTTGATCGAGGAATCATCGCTCGCTCGACACCGATAACCAAAAGTCGCGGCATTTATCGTAAAATCGTTTGAAATCGAGTGATAACGTTCGGTTCGAAAACATAAAAAAAAAAAAAGAAAAAGAAGAGAAAAAAAAGGATGAAGAGTAGGAGGAGGAGGAGGAGGAGGAGGAGGTGGAAAGACAAAAAAAGAGTTCTATCGGTTATTAAAAAAAACAAGGATTAAATTGGTTATTTCAAAAGACAAAAGAATTGAACAAACAAATAAAAAGAAAACAGGCGCGCGCGATCTCTATGAAACTCGACGTGTCCCTCGATAACGCGTACGAAAATTTGACTGGATCCTTCTTTTTCTTTTTTTTTTTTTTTTTTTTCTTGAAAAGAAAAATTCATTACGAATCGAAACGAATTTTTTTGTTTGTTTGTTGTCTTATCAACAGCAATGCTGGCCACCGCCTCGTTGTGGGATTACGTGACGATTTACGTAGGCAGGAGGACCTTGTTCGTTCTTGGCTTACTAGCGGATTCCATCCTAAATATACTAAGCACCGCTGTGGACTCGTACCACGTGTTCTTACTCATCAAATTTATCAGCGGCGTCATGTAAGTAGAAAGAAAGAAAAAAAGAAAGGAAGAAAGAAAGAAAGAGAATGAATGATATAGAAAAAGAGGAAGGAAAAAAAAAAAGAGGGAACAGAGATAAACATAAGCGAGAGAGAGAGAGAGAGAGAGAGAGAGAGAAATAAAAAAGATAGTTTTAACGTGCAACGAATGATATACCGGGCGTACCATTATTTTACTTGCGCTTTTAAAGGCCTAACGATAATAATTTTTCTTATCTCTCATTGACGTTACTATCGTAATTCGGAATTGACGTAACTACACACTATTGCTGCCATACGTTCGCGCACACGTACGTAACGCAACGTAACGCAACGTAACGTAAACTTGTGCGTACGCGCGTGTACGGCGCGTGTCCAGCACGCGCTCGTCGTCCACTTATATACTTTTACGCATCTATTCAATTTCTCTTGAAGAAAATAATACGTACGCACACTATAACGCACGATAAAAGTAACAAGAACAAATGGGGATACACGTATAAATTTCAGAGCCGGCGGTCCACCCTCGATGGTGATCGGATACTTAACGGAATTTCACTCTGCGAAGTATAAACCGCGTTACGCCGCATGGTCTGCTTTCTTTTTTACCATGGCAACTATCGTACCAGCAGGTGGGTAAAAAAAAAAAAAAGAAAAAAAAGAGGAAAAAAAACCCGATTCGTTCGTTGATACAATCGTAACTTTGAAATTTCGATCGTTCAACGATAATATCACAATAACGAGAGAATATTATATATATATATATATATATATATATATATATATATATATTTCGTTTCATTTCCATATTTCATTTCATTTATAGATATACGTGTCCAAATAATTTATACGTACATACCCATTTATATATGTATATATACACATATGCACTTAAATATTAAAATACCAAGCCTAACGATCAAAGACCCGTTGTGATAATATTCATTTGCACAATTTATATATATATATATATATATATATATATATATATACCTGTATAGATATTAATAAGACAATTCAGAGAATTATATTTTACGATGATTAATAATAATTCAATTATCTTTATAGCTTTGGGTTTTACAATATTACCCTTGGATTGGGTGGTCGACGTGTTCGGCAAAAGTTACAACAGCTGGCGAATTTACTTGCTCCTATGTTCGATACCGCCCGTTCTCGGATTTGTCACCGCTAGCATGTTACCTGAAAGTCCAAAACACCTAATGGAAATTGGAAGGCAGGACGAGGCATTGAAACTATTTCGTAGGATGTACACCATGAACACGAGAAAACCGGCCGATACGTTCCCGGTAAGGTTCGTAATTAATCGATGTGCATATATGAGTCGTTATACGGAGCGAGTAAGAAACAACAATTACAAGTCGTGATAATTGTTATTTATATAATCATATATTTATTTATTTATTTATTTATTTATTTATTTATTTATTTAATAACCCAACCAGTCTGTGATCTTTTTTCTTTTCTTAATAATTTTATTTACTTTTTTTTTTTTTCAATTTTATTTCTTCTTCTTCTTCTTCTCTTTTTAATTCTTTCTTTCTTTCGTTCTTTCTTTCCTCAACAAATTGTTATCGACTCGCCCTGTATATCATTCTCCTATCATGTCGATCGGTTAATTAAAGGCAAGTTTCTAACGGTAAAGTTTCAACGCGCGCGCTCAACTTTTTCTTTCGAACCTTCGCGAGAATCGAATTTTACGCGGAACTGTTAACGTCGGTTGGTACATTGCAAAAAGATGATAGGAGAAGAAAAGTTTTCCTAGATTGAGCATCGTAAAAGTAATTATAAAGGGTAGCAAAGGTAGCACTCTCTCTCTCTCTCTCTCTCTCTCTCTCTCTCCACCCTTCTCTGCTCCTATCCAACCCCCGCGATAGTAAGGAAATAACTTTTCTTTTCGAGCTTCTCCATGAAACCCTTTCTTTCTTTCCTTTCTTTCATTCTCTCTCTCTCTCTCTCTCTCTCTCTCTCTCTCTCTCTCTCTCTCTCTTTCTTCACCTTCATTCCCATCCTTCATTACTTTTCCAAAGCCAATCAATGAGTTTAATCATTTCCCCGATGCTTTCGCGAATTTACGCTATAAATCGTTCTGAAAATGGCTTTGTATGGATGATGATTGGATATATGGATGTATGGATGTATGGATGGATGGATGGATGTGTTGTGGATGTATGAACTTATGGATGGGACGGCGCCAACGTTAAATCGTCATTAATGAAGAAGCACGGTAATATAATAGACTATTTTAACGACGTGGTTTTAATCAATGCTCGTAAATTGCTGAATATTACGCTCTCCCGTATCTCCCAGAGGGAAAGGGGGAGGGGGGGGAGGAAGGAAGGAAGGAAAGGTGGGGAGAACGTGGACGTCGTTTATACGGCCAAACGATCGAGTTAATAATGAAAATATCCGACATTCCTAGTATATATCGACGAATAAGCAATCCGCCGTCACGATAATTTTCAAAACATACTCTCCTCCGTATCTATCCGTCGGGATAATATTTTTCTTTCTTTCTTTCTTTCTTTCTTCTTCTTCTTCTTCTTCTTCTTCTTCTTCTCTTATTAAATCGGCTCTCGTAAACGACTGATACGTATATATATATCTGTTCGTTTATTAAAATACCAAGCGCGAATTGAAACGCACACAGTGCTCCTCCGACTATACTCACGATCTACGATCTATAATACAATTTATTATTAAATACTAAAGTAATACGTAATCATCGATTTTGTAATAACAATTAGTTCATTATTACAAAAATTAATTTAATTAATTTAATTTAATTAATTGCCTCCTAATGGGACAAATGAACAAGCACGGAATAATAATTTATCGCACGAAATATTTATTTCGACATATTTATATATATATATATATATTTTTTTTTTATTCTTAATAAAAGAATAAAACTTATTTCCGACATATTTATATATATATATATATATATATATATATATATATATGCATACATATGTACATACAACTAACGTGTAACGTGTCCACGAGTCGGAGACTTTCTCATCCCCTCCTTTTTCTATTTATTAATTTTTTATCATCGTGCTTTTGAATCAACGCGTTCGACGAGTCGTTCGTTTAAAAAAATAAAAAAACGATCAGTATAAAGTAAAAGAAAAAGAAGAGAGCGAAAGCGAAAGAAAGAAAACGGAGCAAACCGAAATAATTCCAAACGCGAGGGCTTACGTGTAATTCCCCTCCCACCTCCCACCCCCTCAGCCAATACTTTACGAGATACTCTCTCGTCGATATGCACTCATGCACGTAATCACGCACGCACTCACTCACGCATACATGATATGTAGGAATCGACAAAATCGATTACGCGACGAAGTACTTATCGGCCGTTAACTTTGTCCTCAAGGTCGACACTCCCTCCCTCCAATCGTGAAAAACGAAAATACGCGAGAGGAACGTTCCTCCATTTTCGTTATTTCTTTTTTCGTCTTCTTCTTCTTTTTCTTCTTCTTCTTCTTCCACGTCTACTTTTAAATTCACCCTCTGATACTTTTAACAAACGGCCATGACAAAGAGAAAGGAAGAAAGACAGAGAGAAAGAAAGAGAAAGAGAGAGTGAGAGAGAGAGAGAGTGAGAGAGAGAGAGAGATATCTTCGGACGTGGAAAACAAACGACACTCTTTTTATTTACGATACGTCCAGTAAAAGCACATGAGAAAGGAGGAGGGGGGTAGGCTTGGTCCGGATTGGTCGGTCGGTCGGTCGGTCGGTCGGTCGGTTGGTCGCTCGTTTGTACGGTTAAAAAGGGTGGAAAGAGGGTGAAGGAGGAAGGGGGTGAGAGGTCGTAGAAGGAGTACGGGGTTTAACGTCTGACCCGAGAAAACAGAGAAACGGCAAAATCGGATTTTCCGAGCGAATAGAACATTTAGATACCGACGAAGAGCGCGCGCGCGCGCGCGCGCGTGCTCGTGTACATTGGGGAACCGTCGGATGTATAATTCACCGGACGGGGTAGGATTTCTAGAAAAGGGAGGACTCTCCCTCTCTCGTCGCATTGTTCTCTCATATCCTCTTCTATCGCACGTTCGTTTTTTTTTTTTTTTTTTTCCAGATAAAAGCTTTGCTCGTCCAGAAGGCGCAATTATCACGGCCGACGTTAACGGCGGCCCTCGAAAAAATGCGAATCGACCTTTACAACACGAAACTACTGTTTTCGGCCCCTTATCTGCCGGCCTTCTCCTTCGTAACTTTCCTACAATTTGGAAGTATGCTGGGGTAAGTAAAATGCTATTTTAGGAGTGCCGCGGGGCCACGGCTGAGAAACTTTTCCATCCTCGTTATATTATTTGTTCTTTCTTTGTTTGTTTGTTTGTTTTTTTTTTTTTTTTTTTCCTTTTTTTTCATCCTTTTTCTTCTTTCTTTTCTTTTCCTTTCCTTTTTTACGCATGCATCCACTTATCGACCAAACTTAACAACAACGATGATAATAATAATAATAATAATAATAATAATAATAATAATAATAATAATAATCATGTATTCGTTAACAACAACAACAACAACAACAACAACAACAACATTATTATTATTATTATTAATTAATACGTAAGATATAAACGTAACGTGGAAAATAATTTTAATCGTCAATTTATTTTTTTGATATCATAAAACGTTGAATTTATTTTTTTTTTTTTTTTTTTGGAGAGAGAGAGAGAGAGATAGTAAAAGTGAGATATCTATTTATTATTCGTCAATTATTTTCGTTCTTTTTTATATATATATATATTTTTTTCTTTTTCTTTTTCGAATGTACACCGTACAAAAACATAATGTCTCGTCGGTGTTTTGAATAGTATCAGTTAATATACCGATATTATATTCTTTCAGTTTTAATACCATGAGATTGTGGGTCCCGCATATGTTCATGATTTTAAATAACTATGATTACGAGCGTTCGCAGCCGGTCGGTAGAGCACCGACGATATGCGAAATGTTGGATCGTCATGCAGCGAAACCAGCCAGACAATATCTAAACGATACGAACTTTGACGACGCCTGCTTCGAGGTGAGCCCAAACTCTTAATAATATAACGACACGGAGGAGATACAATGTCTCTTTGTTTCTCCTCTCGTAAATCGTGAAATACGTGATAATCGCGAAGAGAGGAAAAGATATATATATATATATATATATATATATATATATATATATATATATACATTTTAGTTTACACAACGATATCACCGATCAGCTGATAATAGACTCATTATGCATTCCTCGTGAAACGATTCATGTCCGTGATAAAAATGCTCCATTAATAATACAATATATTACGTTCGTACGTCATTATCTTTTATCGTTTTTTTTTTTCTTGTTATATATATATATATATATATATATATATATATATATATATATATTTATTTATTTATATATATTGTTTCTTTCCCCTATGAATATTTTCATCGTTAATTTCTCTTCTTCTCGCTTATTTCTCTTCATCATCATCATCATCATCATCATCTTTATCGTCTTCTTCTTCATCTTCTTCACAGTGGAGAATCAATCCAGTCGTTTATCAAAATTCAACGACTATTGCATCCTCCGCCGTTCTCTTCGGTTTCCTTATGGGATTTCTAATGACGACCAGATTACGAAAGCAAATGATATTATGTAAGTACTTTCCTCGTATTTACTTTTGATTAGAAACTTCGTTAAATATCACCGCCGATGGCTGAACGAGATATATAGCATTAAAGTACACGGTATCATTTAATATCGCGGGAATGCGCTTGTATCGTTCGAGGCTCGACGCGAGTGTTCAATTTTCAACGGGACAGTTGATTTTTTCTTTTTTTTTTTTGTTTGTTTTCTTCAAATATTGACGTACTGTTCCGACTAAAAAAATTTGGACTTTTAAATTCCATTAGATAAGTTATCATCTGTCGGGTGAAAGAACGGGAAAGAAATTCACTTGTATTATTAAATACAAAAAAATATATATATATATATAAATAAAAAAAAAATGGACAACGATATGCATAATGTATATCGACGTATTTATCCTAACTTCGATGAAAATTTAAATTCGTACTCTATCTAATATATAATTATATATATTTATCAATTTATTTATTATGTATATATATATATATATATACACATAACGTTTTACGTTTGATAAAAACAATAATATCGTTACATCGACGATCCATTATAAAGTCTTATTCGTCTAATTTGATTAAATAAGAACGAATAAAATAAAATGACTTTTGATCAAATCGAATCTTATTTAATGAAATCAAATTAATTTGGAACGAGGCGTTTCTATCGAACTTTAATCGGTGTTCGTTACGGGGGAACGACGTTAGGACGGATAGAATATAAATAACGTCTTGGATTTATAATCCGTAGATTAACAGACGAATGCGACTGTTGCAGTCGGGGCCTTCCTAATATCGCTCGCAAGCAGTTTTGGAATAAATTGGGCACAGGCACCGCCCTACATGCTGACGTTGTCGGCCGCCGTTATCGTGACGTCGAGAATAGCGAGTAACGTCGTTAACGCGGTTAATGCCGACGTTATTCCAATCCCTTTAAGGTAATAATACTCTCGTAAATAATACCCATAAATATGTAATTTTAAAAACCTCCGAAACATTCGATCTGTCCGATCCATTCCGACCGATGTCTCGTCCCTCCGCTTACCGTCCCCCCACTCCCTCTCCATCCCTTTCTTCGTCCCTTTTTCGATTGCGAGTGATCGACGATTTCAAGAAAAAAAAAAAAAAAAAAAAAAAAAATAGAAACGGAAATAAAATTCCCGAAAGAAATGAATAAACGAACGAAATATTTTCATATCAATTTTTAAAGACAGTATATGTTTATAAACGTACACGTACGTCGATTTATTTTGTTTGTCCATTCATCTGTTTATTTATTTACTTATTTATTTGCTTATTCGATCGTTCGTTTTTTCGGCGATCCATCCAAGAAATTCTTCGATTAAAAATTTCTAATTATACCTGGGAGCACGTAATGAATCTGGATCGTTCTAACGCGTCTTACCCTTGCCCGTTGTTATAAGAATCTCTCTCGTGGGAGGGACGGAGGGCCGCGAGGGGCAGGGGAGGGAGGGTAAACGAGACAGATTTCGTTTCTTTTTTCTTTTTCTTTTTTTTTTTCTTTTTTCTTTTTCCTCGTGCTCTTTCCTTCGTCCCTCCTTCGCCCTTTCTCTATCATCTCCGCCGCATTCCGCTGAAATAACGATAGATAAAAAGCCATTATAAATGCAAGAGGTTCGCGACGTGCTCCGTTAACCGAATGGTTTGCATTAATTTAAAAAAAAGGGCCACCAGCATGAGCATCATCACGTCCTCCGGAAACTTAGGAGTAGCGTTGGGAAATATTATTTTCTCGGCGCTACTCGACTACGAGTGTCTCGCAGCTTTCCTCGGCCTTGGATGCTTTTTCATCGGTAAGTTAAATAATATCATCTTTGTTTTTTCCTTTTTTCCTTTTCTTTCTTTTATTTTTTCTTTTTTTTTAATCGATCGACGCGCTCGATCGAAAAAAAGAACAAACGATTGACTTTAATTTTCGTTCGATTCGATCCGTGAGCGCGATCAATTTATAATCAATCAATTTATAAGAAATTATAATAAAATAATATCGATGAAACAAATCTCACGTGACGTTCGAACGTTATCGCGTATTTTTAAAGGTGATATTGTTAAATATTGAGAATCGCTCGAGTTTTACTTGAACGTTTTAATTTTTTTTTTTCTTCTTCTTGGTTTTTGTTTTTATCGATGCACATGTAATATCTATAAATATAAATCTATATATATATATATATATATATATATATATATCAACGGGATAATATCTTCGATATATCTTAACTGATTGCTCGAATATATAATTTCCTTAATAAAAATAAATCTATTTTTAGATAAGACAAGTATCAGAGAAGATTTTATATTTAATGATAAAAAGCTCGATCATTGATAATGAATGATACGATTGATACTTTAGATCTTACGAAACGGATATATATATATATATAAAAAAAAAATATATATATATATATATATGTATGAACGATCGATGATCAGTGATTTGTTTCATTAAACCGTTTCGACGAGTGTAAGGTTTATCAAGATTCGATTTCAATTCCTATTTTTCTTGTTTTATTTTTTCTTTTTACAGTTTGTCTCATCTTGACGATCCTATTTCCAAAACCGGTAAGGGCACCATCGCCGCAGAGTTTAACGTAGCACGGGATCGAACAAGAGAGAGAAAGAGAAAGAGAGAGATTAGACGAAAAAGATTTATACGTACGGTGTGCTTTTTGAGAAAAAAAAAAAAACGAGATACATACACATATCCACGTATATATATTGTATGTATGTATATACTCAGGCGCGCGTGTGGGTGTGTGTGTGTGGGTGTGTGTGGGTGTGGACATATTTTTTTATCACGTTTTGATACACGAACAGAATGAAAAAGAGAGAGAGAGAGAGAGAGAAATAAAGAGAACGATAGAATGAGTGGCGTGTATTGGGCTGTGAAATATTTTTCGTCGGATGTACCTGACAAACGTTACGCTTTTGTCGATTTCCTAATAAAAATGTAACAAAAGAATTGCACTTTTATCCCGAGTCATATAAAAACACTTCGATAACTTTATTACAACGGTATAAAAATAGCAAATATAAGAGGAAAAGAGACACAGAGAGAGAGAGAGAGAGAGAGAGAGAGAGAGAGAGAGAGAGAGAGAGAGAGAGAGAGAGAGAAGCGGAGTCAAATCAAAAGATTGAAAAGAGATAGAGAGAAGTAAAAGGAAAAGAAGAGAAAGAAAGTGAGAGAGAGAGAGAGAGACGCGTTAAAATAAAATAAAATAAAATAAAATAAAAAATGAAAGAAAGAGAGAAAAAATATAAAATAAGAATTTAAAAAAATATATACAAAAACACACACACGCGCACACATGCACACACACACACACACACACACAAAGAAGAAATTAAAGAGAAAGAAAGATTTAAATAGTTCGAATCGGAAAACGATTTAGAATCGCGCCGATTGTTTCAACCCTTTGGTCCCACGATAATTGCATTTCGTTCGCGAACACGCGAGCCTCTCGAAAGACACAAGCGAAGCGACAACCAACAATTACAAGGATGGCCCACTTGGCGAAGTTCCACCAAGCAAATCATTATACTACCCGGGATAACACCGATCGGGGCCCCTCCCCCCCCCTCCCGCCCTTCTCGTTGTTTGGATGTTATCTCTACGGAATGCAGTTTCTCCATTGCAATTCTCCCCCTCCCCCCTCCACCCGTACAGTTTAACCGTTCGAAAACGATGCACTCGCTATGCGTGCGCGGTTCGTTCTCGATTAGTATTCTCAAGTTGGACGATTCGATACGTACGACAATATTTTTTTCTAATTAACTCGGTATCGGAGTGATTGGACCGTTTTATTATCGTTACACCTATCACGTGGTATTTTTTTCTTTATATATATATATATATGTCAATCGAGAATCAAGATTGATTTAAATTGATTTAATTCGTACGCATACATAATTTGTGTTTGCGCGCGCGCGTGTGTGTGTGTGTGTGTATCGTTGCGTATTTTATTCACTATATGCTGCGTAAATGTTAAAAAATTTATATCCCTTTTAATGATGATAATATATATATATATATATATATATATATATATATATATATATATATATGGGATTTCATGGGAAATTAAGCGATAACAGCTTAATGTTGCGGCAATACTTATCCCGTCGGACGATCTAATGGTAGCTCGTGTACGTTAAGATAAGAGAGTTATTACAGGTTGTCTACAGTTGCCGGTTAATTAGTACGATCGTTATCTCACTTCATCAGAAATTCATCCTGATTAATTGTAATTAAATTTTTATTTTTTTTTCTCTTCTTTTCTTTTTTTTTTTTTTTAAAGCAAAGTCGCGGCTATCATCCTAATTGATCGTCAATTTTACCCCATCGCTGTTATACACAAACACGCACACACACACACATGCGCGTATGTACTTACGTTTCGTAGTTTAGCTTAGCTGATATATATATATATATATATATATATATATATATATGGGTATATGTATATGTATATAAGCACACACATATATTTATACATATGTGTGTATATATATATGTATATGTGGATATGAAGTGCATCCTTATTGCGGAAGAACTAACTTTCGATATTGCCAGAAAGATAAACATCCAAACTTACGTGATGTTTAGGCATTAGATTAACTTCCTCCATGAACTTAGAACTCAACTTTGTTCCGTTCCAGATTATAAGGGCCACACGTTACAACGTATAATACATGTAGCATTAAGTTAATTAGTAAATTTTGAAGATATTAATCGAACACAATTTTATTGATATTATATATTAAAGAATAATTTATATATATATATATATATATATATATATATATATATCACTGTAATTTTTATTTTTATTTTATTCATCCCAAATCGTCGATCAAAATAAAATATACCATAAATTTGGCGATAGAACAAATATAAGATCTCTATTATACAATTAATCGATATTTCGGTTATATATTTATATCTATATAAAATATATACGTGTACATATCACATGTACATTTGTATGTATGTATATATATATATATATATCTTTTTCTTTGGCTCTATTTCCTTCGGTTTAATCTCTGGTCCGTGTTATAAAGTCCGGATCGTGGCAAATAGAGCGCGAGTTGCACAGCTCGATTGCTATGCAAAGTTATGCGACCGAGCAACAAGGACTTGTACCACGGAATACGCTTTCGAAGTACGTGGTGTTCGCCAGCGTGTAAACGTTAAGAGTATGCGCGTGAAAATTAATAAGCGTTGTGTCGTAGGATTTTTCCATGCTCGAGTACAACGACCTTAAAGGGAAAGAAGCAAAAAAAAAAAAGAATGATCTAACAACGTGTAACACGTTTACGAAAGAGTTAGCAGCGAAATGCGAGAGGGAATGACAACGAAGAAGAGAAAAGAAAGAAAGAAAGAAAGAAAGAAATATATGTCAACATTCGTAATCTTAGATACTCTCTCTCTCTCTCTCTCTTTCTCTTGTCGTTCTTTTCTAATGAAATAAGAACGCTCACATGATATTTCGTTGATTGCAAGAGGATGAACTCGTTAAATATCTTGTCGTTCTTCGTTTACATCGTTATTTTTATTACGTGAGAGAGAGAGAGAGAGAGAGAGAGAGAGAGAGAGAGAGAGAGAGAGAGAGAGAGAGAGAGAGAGAGAGAGAGAGAGAGAGAGAGAGTTAGAAATGACGATAGTCTTAAGGAAATAAGGAATTAGAAATATGCGATAAGTGCCGATTATTATCGAGAAAAAAATATGTAAATGTATATATATATATATATATATATATATATATATATATATGTATGTATGTATGTATATTTGAGAGCGCGTTCGAGAAATTATTTACATACCTTTCGACGTTCGAACTGTTTTACCGACCCGCTTTATTCCCTCCCGAGACATTTACCTACATACCTAACCTATTATCGTATCGTCAGTGTATTAATCCTCGTACGATAATACGAAACGATAACGTCGGCGAATAAAATAGTAACTATTTTATCGACCGATGTAATCACGGGACATCGTCGATAAACGCGTAAAACGTATGTTAGGGTAACGCGATGATAAATTCCTTTATAATCTAGAAATGACCGTAAACATTTTTTTCATCGATTTAAATATAAATCTAAATCTCTCATAACGGAGCGTATATACGATTTATAATCGTTGATTGATCGTCTATCTTGCTTAGGATAGTTGTTACGATTAAATACGATCGATACCGTATAGAATCGATTAATCTCTATGGTTACGTTTCATATTACGTTAATATTGTTTCACATATTGAAACAAATTGAAAATATATTTAGGGTACCTTCTGCCAAGTAATATAATCATTAAATTATAATTGAATTGTTGCGTAAGATTTTAATAGCACTTCCATCGGGATCTTTTATGGATATATTTATATCGTAATTTTTCAAAGGAGCATTTAGCTTTCTCTCTCTCTCTCTCTCTCTCTCTCTCTCTCTCTCTCTCTCTCTCTCTCTCTCTCTCTCTCTCTCTCTCTCTCTCTCTCTCTTTCTCTCTAAGTAATAAGGCAGCGCATTATGACATATTTCATTTTGGATAGAAGAAAATATAATGGGAAAACAAGTTTTATGTCCCTTATCTTGATATTGAGAACAGGTGTTTCCATGAAATGATATAAGTCTTTAGTGTCCTAATATATTTGGTCATTGCACGCTTCACTTTCACGATATTTCGAGTCATTAATTTTCTCGCTTAAACGCCACTACTCGAGACCGATAGAACACATTTTTGCTTACTAATTTCAACAGATAAATAAAATATAATTAACAGATAATTAAAATAATAAAATAATTTATTTGTTATATATAATATTAGATAGTTATCTTAACGTAAAAAAAAAATCAAAAAAGTTCTATAATCGAACAAGAAAACGTCGAAATATTTTGCGAATTTCATATATAATAAATCATCTCATTCTGCTGTTAATAACCTCCTGTTAACATAAAACATCAAAAACATTTCATGATTAAACGAGAACCAATCGAAACAATATTAAAATTCGATATTATAAATCAACAATTAGCTTAACAAAAAACATCAAAAACATTCTATAATCGAATAAGAATCCGTGGAATTAATTTGCGAATTTCAGACGACAAATCATCATTCTGCTGTTAATAACCTCCTGTGAACGTAACACATCGAAAACATTTAATGATTAAACGAGAAGCAATCGAAATCACTATGCATATTTTTATATAAATTTCACTGACACTTGAAGAGATATTTTTTATTACATCATGTCGACGACGACGATATAAATTAATATATATATAGACACGTATATAGACACTAAATCTGTCGAATTATTTCGATTAAACAATTACTCATTATCCGACGCGTAATATACGTACAAAACGTAGAGATCGTCAACGCATAGGTTAATCAAGCGTGCATCCGTTTAACGTTTCTATATCATTAAAAAAATATAATTATTTCATTTATATAATTATCGTCTACCTTTGAATTTCGAATGAATTAAATTTGTCATTCGTATCACGTTGCCTGCGTACGTTTATTATATTTTTTATTATTTTTAATCGAGATAATTAATGTTTGATTTGACTAGCGATGTACTTGAACTACGGGGTCCACTTACCTTCCTTGCTGGCGGTCTCTCTCGCCATCTTGGATACAGTTACAAATGGACGCGGTGTTTCGTCACTCCGATTAATTACAGATAATTAACAAATTTTTTTATAACGTACACCCTTCTCCGATATATCAATCGATTGCCGAACGCGCAATCTTTACGAGGCCGCGTTCGCGAATCGGCACAACGTCGCGTTCGGAAGATATTCGCGTAAATAAAATCAATCTCGCAGATCGCTTCGGGGAACGATTGTGTCGTAAGTTTTTTCTCTTCTATTTTCTATCTTTATTTTCATAATATCGACACTTCTCTCGCTTTAAACCACGTCCTGACCAATAATTTTGTGTTTACAATTGTCATCGATCGATATCTTGTATTATATTCGATTTTCATACGTACTCGTATATATATGTGTGTGTTATGTATATGATATACATCGTAAATATTCCTTACACACATACAGACACGTACACACTTTCATTCCCGATCCTGCTTAATACGATCGTATTCTTTTCAAATTTTCCAAGAATTCAACGAGCGAGAATAATACGACATCAAATACGCCGGATTTATACGCGATCTTCTCTTCGTGTGAGTATAAATAAGTTTGTCTCTTTGTAATAACATTGCTATAATAAAGAGAGATAGGTAACACTCGACATGGATATACGTATTAGCTTGTATATTTCCAAGAAATTTTTCGACCGAGAACAAAACAAAAACATTCGGTCGTACGTGACTCACTGAAGGCCACGAACAGAGATCTCTTCATTTGCGTACTGTATTTCGACGTGTCAAGACCTACGAAAAATGTCACTCGATTTCGTTTGTTAATTACGCATTTTATTAAACGAACATTTTTATTCCTTTCAAAAAATTATTTCATTTCATAAATATTTACCTTTCGATCGTTCGAATTTTTATGATTAAATTAAAAATCGTATTCATAAGATAATCGTTACGACTGATATTTTTAGATAATATATTCTCCGATATATTAACTTTGGTGATGATTTACAAAAAATATATTTTATTCGTTCTCGTTCTGTGATCCTCTTGTATGTGTGTTTCATGATTCTGTGGCGGGATGCTGCTCATCTTGCGAGGACCACAACGAAGCCTGTGAGTGAGTAAACTTGTTTTTAAATGTTTTTCAAATAATTTTAGATAGTTTAAAAAGCGTATGGATATATTGGATCGATTCACGAATCGAAACTCGTTAGTTATAAAACCGGCATTTATTTATGAATTAACGCGATATATTTTTCGTAATTTTTTTGTTTCCTCCCCAATTACTTTATTTAACATTTAATTCTCCAATGCGTTAGAAATTCATCAATGATACAATATATTAATTATAAATGTAGCTTCGTAGTGATAATAAAGTACGTGTACTTTGTATATTACCGGGATGTACAAATTATATCATACGTAAAAATAATGTCGATCAAAATAGCATCAAGATCGCGTCGTGTAAAACTTTTTAAATATATTTTTAAGACAATGGATAAACAATAATTAAATTCATTAAATAGTATGTTACTTTTTATCCTCCGTGGATCTCCAGTTGCAGCAACCTCCACGTGGTGAGATCTGGGTCGGTATTACTTGCGATTTATTGAAATCTAATCGTAATTATTGTAACGCAAGTACTACCGGGCGAATGGCTGCATATGATATCAGTGCGATTTCAAAATTTTTTTTTTACCTTTTGATCGTACTTAAACATTATAGTATGTCGCTTGTATTGAACTTCACCGATCGTATTTAAACAGATTCATGGATCGGATAATATTTCAAAAAAGTAATTTCTTTTAAAGAAATCCACTGAAAATCTTGAATTAAAAATTATTCTTTTCTTTTCTTTTTTTTTTCGTGATACCTTTAACATCGTACTATCGCGATTAACTGTATAAATTAATTCTTCTCCAATTAATTATCGATATAGTAGATCGTTACGCAGTGGATTCGTGTGATTGGTAATGAAGAAATTAACGAATTGGATTATCGACGTAACGTCGTCGATATATTACCGATGTTAAATACCGACTTTTATCTATCGATAAAAATCAGTCTTCTCGGTTGGCATTTAAATAATATACGATAAACGAACGATATACGTCGTACATTATTTACGATTCCAACGATCGTAAGAATTGTTCTCGTTCAGTGATTTTAAGATGTAATTATTTTACGATTAAAAAAGATTACATAAGCGGAGTCGATTGGACGCTGCTCTTTGGCCTTCGTACGGCTCGTTAATAATAATAAATATTAATTAAAAATTAATCGTTTAAATAATCTGCATAGCCGTGTGTCGTTACGTAGAAAAGTAGGACACGTAATTAACGTCAAATTCACGCAACATCGAAGGGGAAGGATAAAAATTATATTTTGACAAGCACGAAGATATTTTTCTTCTCCTTTTTCTTTCTTTTTTTTTTTTCTTTTTTTTTTATCTTGTCGAAAACATCTCCGACATATTGACGACATATAAAATACGAGTCTTTTCTAGTTACTCTCGTCCGTCTAATTTTTTGTTTTCTCTCTCTCTCTCTCTCTCTCTCTCTCTCTCTCTCTCTTTCTCTCTCTCCTTTCTTTCTTTTTCCACGAATACGAAATGTCAAAGCAATTTGTCAAGGCAATCAACGATAAAAAGAAAAAAAAAACCACGATAAGATCGCGTAGGATCATCGGAGTCATTTTCTCTTTTTTTTTCCCCTGCAAATATTTTGTTAAATATTGATCCAAGGTTCTTTTTCCTCTTCTTTCTTTTATTATTATCGCTATTATTAATTTACCAAGGATAATGAAGTGAAACAAAAGGGGGAAAAAAAGGAAGAAAGAAAAGGACATCTCGTCGCGTGATAAAAAAAAAAAAGCACCCTTGCAGTCACAATATCCATCAGGCGTAAAGTTTTCGGATGCGTCTTGACACCGACTCTGACGTTTAACGTCATTCATCGCTTAATCAATTGTATACACACGGACTCTCTCTTTCTCTCTTTCTCTCTCACACTCTATTGTTGATAGCTAAAGGGCATACAAGTGTGTACGCACACGTGCAAGTTTCTCTCACGCCTGAATTGCGTCCAATCCCATCGATGATAATGGCTGCTGGCTTGTAATAACGCAAACGATATTATCACCGAGAGACAGATAGAGAGAGTGAGGAGATATAACGAAGAGGAAAAAACAATATAGACTGCGGGACGTTGCTTCACCTTGACCGTGCAACTGACAAATTTTTTCGATCGAAACCAAAATAAAATAAAAAGAAACGTCTTCGGATTTGACGACTAAGTTTGGACAAAACACGACCGTATGATCTCTATTTTTTTTTCTCTCTTTTCTTTTTTTTTTTTCTAATCTCGTTTCCCTTTATTATCAGCAATTTCACGAAAATATTCCGCAAGAATATTCTAGCATTTTTTCGAAACGTGATATAAGTAATTTTAATTGTTATTACTTTTATTCGTATTTTATTTATTCCTTCAATGATGGTTTTATTATACTTTTTCATTCGTTCGTTGCTTCAATCGAATTTAAAACGTCATGTTCGTGGGAAATAAATTGAAAAGAGATTTTGATACTATATGTGGTGGAACGTGTGTTCTGTATTTATATATATATATATATATATATTTTTTTTTTATTTCGAGTCGTAGTTCCACGCTTATACTACGTATAATATAATAATAATAATAATAATAATAATAATAATAATAATAATAATAATTTCGACGTCAATGATATTTGATTAAATTGAAGGAAACGTATTTATTATAATTAAGGAATATTTCAATGGACGAGCGAGAACACAATTTATCATTATCAATGAAATTATATTTGGCAGATTCGCGTGACGTTTCGAAGCTTTTGAGGATCATACGTCCGACTCGTGACGTTAATTTGGCGACT
Source organism: Dolichovespula sylvestris (assembly GCA_918808275.2). Lineage (NCBI taxonomy): Eukaryota > Metazoa > Arthropoda > Insecta > Hymenoptera > Vespidae > Dolichovespula > Dolichovespula sylvestris. The sequence goes on from OU964976.1 coordinate 4,020,583, forward strand.
CGTTTCGTAATTAATGATATTGCCCGAAAATGAAACGATAATAATAATTCGTGTAAGCCTTTGGTTTAAGCACGTGACACACACACACACACACACACACACATATATATATATATATACGGCTTTAAAGGGAGTTTATTAGCGTTTATTAAGTGATTTTCGAGGTCGTCGTGCCTTTGATAATAATTTAATCACGTGGTACGAAATTAGACGTTGATTAAGTAGTTTTACAAGTAACACATAATCTAATATCACGTTCGACGTATGGGATATAATTAAATAAAATAAAAACGAAAAAAAAAAATTGAGGAAGTAAAATCAAGAAAACGGGAAATTAGTTTATTGCGTGTGGCAACGATTTAATTATATCTCGAATTATGTAACGAACAAAGTTCAAATGAATTAATTTCATGATAATCGATTCGTACGTACATATATATATATATATATACACACACGACATCGATGTAGGTATTTCTTAATTGTACGTATATACACATATTTACTTATATACATACACACACACACACACACACACATATATATATATATATATGTACATTGTATATACGCAGTATTATAAGTACATAGCCGTGAGATCTCAAGGGGATGATTCTGCGTCTCTGACTCACCGATGTTTTCCCCATTCTCGACAGAGAACGAATCAACATCTTTTGGTAGAGACATTGTCGACGTGAATGTATGAACGCCTAAGAGAAATATCCTATTAAACAGTTCTTTGTTTAGCCGACAGGACGACATCGATTATTATTTCCTCCTTCTTTATTTTATACTTTTTTTTAAATAGCTTCACGTGATGATCCCTTTTTAGGAATATTCTTCCGTCTCGCGATAACGATGCAAATTTCGTACGGTCGGAGGGTTGGGGTTATCACGTTTGAAACGAAAAAAAAAAAAAAAAAAAAGAAAAAAGAAACAAAAAAGAAATTATTTCGCGGACAGGATCATTAATATACAGGATGTCGTACCCCCCATTAGTCGGTTTCGCAATGTCTCTTCCTTTTTTTTTTTTTTGGTTCGACGAGAGATAACGAAAAAACAAAAAAAAAAAAAAAGAAAACTTTTTATCGGGTCGTCGAGGATAAAATTTGTAATTAATGATATTGCCTGATTGCCCTTCTTTTTTTTTTTTTTTTTCATCCGCGAATTTCATCGTCGACGATCCAATAGTTACACCCGTTAAATTCCCGGTAAAAATTGCCAAAAAGGAAGGAAGATGGGATATATACGGTGGAACGTAGAGACAATGGAGAAACGAGGCACTGTCTGATGATGACCTTAATGGATGAATGATTGTTCTTCAAGGACACTATGGTTAGGGTGAATTTCTCATCGTCCTTTTACCATTAAGAGAATAAAGATAGATAGATAGATAGAGAGAGAGAGAGAGAGAGTGAATTGGTTCAACGAACTTTTATTCGGACGTGGTAGGTACGCGAAATAGAATCTCAATTGAAATGCACCCCTCGAAAAGGGACGTACGTCTACGTGCCATTGTAGTTGCAAAAGAGGGGGATGAAATAAGTATATTTTCTTAGACGTAACGTTACTTTCTAGGAGGGAGACAAGGAGGGAGGGAGGGACATACGGGGGTGTTGTATTTTAAGGGATTAACCGAGTAGACGAGGGAGAATAGACTCCAAGGGGTTTTTCATCGGGAGAACGAAGGGACGCGACTTGTTGGCGTACTCTTGTCTATTTGAATTCTTTTTCTTTTATTTTTATTTTTTATTTTTTCTTTTTTTTTTTTTCTTTTTTATCAGAGAGATGACCGTAATCTCGTTAACGGGGGGTTCTTAACGACGAATGATATTTTATGGGCTCCTCGTGAATGATCACGTTGTCGTACCTTTTTTTTCGAAGCAATTGAAACTTTTTAAAAATATACTTTATTATTGAATTATTAAAAATCTTATACACACACACACACACATATATATATATATATTTCGAAAGTGAGAGAGAGAGAGAGAGAGAAAGACAAAAATTATAATAGTCGTTTTATTACGATTACATTTAAATGATATTTGTATACTCTCATATATTCAAATGTGTTTTCATTATACATATACTTATATGTGTATATATATATATATATATATATATATATATATATAATTAAATTTAAATTAGAATAATTACGTTTCGACGTAGAAATAAAAAAAAAAAGAAAGAGAACGATGACGACTCGTTGAGTTATATATCTCTCTCTCGTCTCGATATCTTCCTCGATATTATATTAGGTTTCTTTAAGAGAGAGTCATTAATGGTCATTATAAAAGTGTTTTTTTTTTTTTATATACTCGCGTAAAGAGGTAAATGTTATAATGAAGTTGGCCTTGATAAGATAACGAATAATACATTTGTTCCCAACGAGTTTTGAGGGGCGGAGGGAGGGGTCGGTCGTAGACTCCAGAAGAAACGAGCTTCTTCATCCTAGGGAATCGTTCCGACGCGTTATCCTTGACATTCGCGTGATCGGGTATGTTAGAGAGAGAGAGAGAGAGAGAGAGAGAGAGATAGATAGAGATAGAGAAGAGGGTGTTTGGTGACAACAAATAAATTTGCCACCCTATAAAGAGAGTCGCGGCAAGTCGAGGTAAAACGAAATTTCACGCGAGGGCCAGCCATGCAGTTTATCACTATGATTCTGTGGTAGATGGAAAAATACATTTTCTTTTTTTTTTTTTTTTTTTTTTTTTGTTTGATCGGGGTACGATAATTACGAGGGTCGTAAGTGAATTGATTCTTATTCTTTTTCTTTTATATATATATATACACAAATTTCACGAATTTTTATCATTTATAGACGGGTATTTATCCGAAGTGCAATCAAACCAATGATTTCTTTTTATCGCCCGAGAACGTTAATATTAATTCTTCCGTTTTATTTTTTCACTTTTTTTTTTTTCCTTTTTTGTTGTTCCTCCTCCCCAATGCACTTTGTACGATCTTGTGGTTTGGATGTTTATTTATTTATTTATTTTTTTATTTATTTTTTTTCTTTATTCGCGTCGAGAGTGTTTTGTTGAATGAAATATTATTGTAAAATTCATAGAGACGCGTAAAAAATAAAAGAAAGAAAAAAGAGAAAGAGAGAGAGAGAGCAAAGAAATCGGAAAGAGTTCATTTAGAAAAATATTCTCTAAACTTGATCGATTGGTACATACCTAATCGCGCTACAGGCCAAGGGTTCTCCATTGTCTCGACTCATTGTCAGTATACATGTATATGTGTGTGTATGTAGGGTGTATATATATATATATATACTCCTACAATGTTACCTTCGGACTTCTTTTCTAAAGATATCGCGTTTCGTTGTTCGCCGTACGAAAGGAATTGTAAGACGATAGCATCTTCGCGCTGAAAACCTTTATACAATGCGGAAAGGGACAATGAAAAAAAAAAAAGAAAAAAAAAGGAAAAAAGAGAGAAAAATGTTTACGGGGGAGAAAAAGAAAGGAAAAAGAAAAAGAATGGCAAAAAATGTAAAAGTTAAACGGTCTCTATTAACTTTCTTCATGACCATGTGGAAATTTTATCGTACGATGGTATTATTTTACCTTGAAATGTATCGAAAAAAAGGAGGAAAAGAATTTCAAATATATACAAAAGTAATGATTTTATTTTCTTCTGCATATATAAAAAAAAAAAAAAAAAAAAAAAAAAAAAGTAATTTTTACTTTCAAGCGTATATAAAACAACAATTTTATTTTCGAACGTATATAAAACGACAATTTTCTTTTCAAATGCGTGAAAAACAAAAAGATAATAATTTTATTTATAAATGCATATATAAAACAATTATTTTACTTTCAAATGCATATAAAGTAAAATAATTTTATTTTCAAATGTATATTACATATATATATATATATATATATATATATATATATATATATATATATAAATAATTTTACTTTCAAGTGTATGAAATAAAAATAATTGTATTTTCAGGTGCATGGAAAAAAATGATTTCATTTTTAAACGTATATATATATATATATATATATATATATATATAAACAGATACTTTAATTATCCTTCTTTCGTTAATCATTAATAATTATATTC
>OU964976.1:4032177-4044677 GCA_918808275.2 Dolichovespula sylvestris
TTTTTTTTTTTTTTTTTTCATATAAATCGAGAAACATCGTACATGTCAGAACGGAGTGGCGGGGGGAAGGGGCTTCGATCGAGATCCGATCGTAGAATTTCGTTTATCACAACGCCTTCGGCGAAATGCACCTCTCGTTATTGATTTTGTAAGAGAGGAGAGAGAGAGAGAGAGAGAGAGAGAGAGTGAGAGAGAGAGAGAGAGAGAAAGAGAGAAAAAGTGTACAACGTTGGTCGGCAGAAGGGCCAGCCAGGAAAAGGGAGCGTTGATGGCGGTCGCGATAACGGTCTACGCACATACATATATACGTAGTACACACACCCACACATCCACACACCCATACACCCACACACACACATATATATATACCTCGTACTGCTAACGGTTCGAAACGATGCCACGGAAAGTAAAGTTCTCCGGCTGCACCACCGTCCATTAACCAAGCAACCCTCCACCCCCTACCCCCATATACGAACTACCACCACCACCACCACCACCATCATCATCATCACAAACACCACCAACACCAACTTAACTTACCTTACCTTACCTTAACTTAACCCTCTCCTTCGCTTCTATTATCCATTCTGGCAGCGGCTAGCTAGCAGCAGCTAGCAATAGGCAACAGTATACCACCAACGACTTCGGACCTTTTCGAGGGCAATTTTGTAATAATGCCACGCGAAGGTTGAACCCGTGACATTCGCACTTGACCGTAATCATAAAACGCGAACGCCCGTTTCGTATAATACACGTCGACTGTTGTTCCATGTTAAAGTCGCGTGCCATAGAAAAATCCTCACGTGATTCCGTTTACAACCACGATCGATATATTTTTCTTTTTCTTTTTCTGTTCTTTTATTTTTTTCCTCTTCTTCTTCTTCTTCTTCTTTATCGTCCCTTTTTTTCTCTTATTTTCGTCGTCGATTCGTTCTCTTATACGTTTGCGTTGAAATTTTAACGCGATTATCGTACTGGTTGGTATTTGTCACGATATATCGGGTTATTACATCGGATCTAAATTCATTTTCGAAACGCGTTCGTAAAATTCGATTAGTTTTGATTCCACGTTTATCAGTTTTATATTTTTATTTTGAAATAAATAAATATATATATATATATATATATATATATATATATATATATATATATATATAGATATATAGATTGTCACGTGCGACTCGAGACAATCGCAATTTATATTTCCTTCCCTTTATTCAAATTTTTTAATGATCCAAGATCGTTAAAATAAAAAAAAAAAAAAATATAAAGAGAGAGAGAGAGAGAAAAAAAGAAATGTAAAGATTATTCAAGTACACGCACGCTATCGTAATATTAAAACCAAAATAAAAATAAAATCACGAGCAAAGGGCGGAAGAAAATTTTTTTCCAAGTTTCAAAATTTCGATACAAATCAGCAGCGTTTAACAAATTACTATAGAAAATGACATATGCAATGCAACGATGTGAGCGTTAGCAAAAAAAAAAATAAATTAAAGAAAAAAAAAAAGAAAAGAAAAAGAAAAGAAAAAAGCAAAAACAAGATTCCATGTTTCCCACCGACCATAAAAATCAGGGGGAAAAAGGAATTGTCCTGGTCAAGGATTATCGTAACTGAATTCCTTTTTTATTCGTTCGACTCGCGATCGTGGTATTAAACGCAAATACGTACATACGTCGAAGAATAGGAATGGCCAACGAGAAAGGGGCGGAGAGGGTTGTCGTGTTCTTGAGGAAGGGATGCTTTTTGCGCGCACACCCCCTTCCTCCGTCTCATCCCTTTACTCGTGCTCGAATATCCTCGAATGTCTTATTGGCTCGCGTCACGGCATCACGTTTATCCATTGTACCGCGCTCGATGGGCCTAGCCAAGCTAGACAAGCTAACCAACCAACCAACCAACCAACCAACCAACCAACGTACCAACCGAACAACCAACGTACCAACCAACCAAACAACCAACCAACGAATCCAACCGAGCCAACTTGGAAATTTCGGCATCGATTTCGCCGTCGTTAACACTGCCGAGGTTGTTTATTTTGGCGAGCAGCGTAGAAGAAGCAGTGGGTGTGTGTGTGTGTGTGTGTGAGAGAGAGAGAGAGAGAGAGAGAGAGTGTCGGGGTCAGGGCATCTGTTCCGTTAATATCTCCCGTCGAAGTCGCGATCCATCACTATTTTCGAACTGTCGGTTATCTTTGTTCGATCGCCATTCGTCAATTTTTATCGCATCCGATAATCGTTTAAAGTCGATAGTAGGTATATACAACTATACCAACTGAGTAGCTCGGGTACACACACATACACACACACACACACCCACACACTTTCCCTCTCTCTCTCTCTTTCTTGAAATTTTTTTTTTATATTGCTTATATATATACGATTTATTATTATTATTATTACGATTTTTTTTTTTATTATACGATACATTAGCGTATTCTTTGGGTTTGTCGCGTAGGCAGGAAAGTTTTTATACGAATTATTTTAATAAGATTTACTTTTCTCTTTTCCTTTTTTCCTTTTTTCCTTCTTCTTCTTTCCGTTCTAACACGTTTCGTAAATTTTTAAGATCGTTCGTACTCGTTACACCCGAATCATTTTTATCTTTTATTTTTATTTTATCTTCACAACAGGTCGTTTTAATCCGACGCGAGATACAAGGTCTCGTACGGTTTCGATGCGTTCACTTTCGGCACCCGTAAATCGATTCGATTGTTTATTTGTTTTTTTTTTATTTTAATTTTATTATTATTATTATTATTATTATTATTATTATTATTATTATTATTATTATTATTATTATTATTATTACTTTGTCTATCCATGTATTTTATTTTCGTGTCACTTTTATAACGAAAGTTATAATTATAGTTATATTTTATGGTTATAGTTTTATAATTATAATTATATTTTCAAGTTATAATTAAAGTTATATTTTATTTTCTTATCACCTGTATAACGAAAGAAGAAAAAAGTTGGATTAGGTGTTATTTAAGTTCTATCGGGTTTAGTAAAAACGAGATATTCCATTCTTCATCGAGTAGGCGGACAGATTATTAAGGAATGACAACTCGTGCAAAACCTAACCGAATATACACAGTGCATATATGTGTGTGTATATATATATTTCTGTGTTTGTTTGTTTGTGTGTGTGTGTGTGTGTGTGTGTGTGTGAGAAGATGGTAGAAGAGAAAAAAGGAGGTCGGTCGTAGTAATAGCTTCGATCGAGTTATGCCGACGGTTTATTCGCCGGCGGGCGAGAGAAAATTTTTCCAGGAGAATTCGCACTATGAAAAATCGTATTAGATTTGTCGGATTTTTCTCTTCCTCCTCCTCCTCATCCTCCTTCTTCTCCGTTAAACACGTACACGTACACACACACACACATACATACACACAGAAGAGACGCTCGCAACGTTCTTTATCTCTCGTTTTTACGAAATTGCACCTCTGCGTTTTGCGCACGAACGATACTCATTACGGTATTGTTCTTGTCTTCTATCCGTGTAACTCCGTGTATATGTGCGTGTGTACGTGTGTGTACGTGTGTGTGTATGTGTGTCTTGTCTCTATGGCAGGTGCAGGTATACCAAAACCATCCATCTTAGTCTAAATTTTTTTTTCGGCGTTGTGTCCATAACGAAATCTTTGGAAATACGAAAAAAACATACAAGTTAGAATCGATATTCGAATCTGTGATCGAACGAACGAAAGAAGGAAAGTAGGAAGGAAAGAAAGAGAAAAACAAATAAAGAAGGTACAAGGTCGAGGTAAAAAGAGAGAGAGAGAAAAAAAAAATTATGGAGCGAGATAAGCAATCGCGAAAGTGACAAATGAATGAATTCCCTTTTCTCTCTCTCTCTCTCTCTCTCTTCGAAATGTACTACTTCGCAAAGTCGAATCGATTCTTCTAGTTTAAATTCCTTTATCGTTTTCTCTCTCTCTCTCTCTCTCTCTCTCTCTCTCTCTCTCTCTCTGTAAATATAGGATATATCTATATATAGATACAGATGCTATAAACGTTACTATTACATTCTTTGAACACATTGTATCTTTAGGTCAAAGTTAGTCAAATCCAGAGAGTGAGATAGAGTGATAGTGAGAGAGAGAGATAGAGAGAGAGAGAGAGAGAGAGAGAGATAGATATAGATAGGATCGATCGAATCCATAAAATCTGCAACGTACAATGGGTGTCTCTGTCGTTTCGATAAGACACGACTGACTACTCCCTTCAAAGGGTTCCTTTATTGAAACATCTAGCTCGATGTTTGACAAACACATATTGACGAGAATTTTTCGTACCAGGCAAAAATATCCCGCGATTACATATATATATATATATATATATATATATATATATTCATCGAGAAGAGCGATTATACTTTATTTATACAACGCGATGGTTGGTAAAAAAAAAAATACAACAACAACAAAGAAAGGATAGATCAATAAATAAATGAAGAAGAGAAAAATATGTAAAAGAAAAAAGAGAGAGAGAGAGAGAGAAATAAAAGACCATGGACAACGTTTAAACATTTCTCGTGTTAAAAAATAAAAGATGATTATATTGAGAGATCCTGGAGAGAGAGAGAGAGAGAGAAAGGAGAAAGAAGATAGAAAAATAGAAAGAAAGTAAGAATGTAAGAAAGAAAAATTGTTTTTGTCTTAAAACAATTAGAAACAAATATATATATAACGATGAGAAACGTGTCAAACACAGGTGTGCACCCGACAGGCAAAAGTTAACTCAGCCCCGTGGACTCTCTTCTACGAACAACCCGCATGTTGTGTCGTTCGTATTTCGAACGGCCCACACACACACACACACACACACGAACACAAAACACACACGTAAAACACGTACACGTACACGTGTAATTAGAAATATTCTCTGGTATGGCAGTTACCTGATCGTAAATAATTAATGCGTACCATCTCGCAAGTAGCGAGTCATCGTCGTCGTTTTCAGAGCGCGAGAGAACAAATATCGGTAATAAACTTGGCCAACTTTTCGCATAGATCTCTTTTATTTATTTATTTATCTTTATCCATTCTCTCTCTCTATCTATCTCTCTTTCAGTCTCTCTTTCTCAGTCTCTCTCTCTCTCTGTCTCTGTCTCCTGCCCGTTTTCAAACAGGATATTCTTAATGGACGTAATTAAAACGACGCACGCGTAACGATCGCCAAAGTTAAGAAAACGTATAAGGTCGATTACGAACGTCCCTGTAACGTTCGTTCGATGAAAATTATTTTAATTCGTAAAAAAAAAAAAAAGAATAACCTGCGAGCGTTGATATATTCGTCGTGGGTTTTTAATAGTAGCGTTTTAACGAAAAAAAAAAAAAAAATAAAATAAAATAAAATAAAAATAGAAAAAAAGGGAGACGAGAGTAGCGAGTTGTATCGAGAATGATGTTGATGATGATGATGATGATGATGATGATGATGATGATGATAATAATAATAATAATAATAATAATAATAATAATAATAATAATAATAATGAGAATTGCGAGAGCAAACGCTCAGTGTGTGTGTGTGTGTGTGAAGTCCCGTCGCGTCTCGTTTCTTCTTAAAATATGGCTGCTCGTGCTTGTTACTCGCTTCGTGCGTCTTCTTTTTGGTAAACCGGAAAAGTTTCTTCCTTTCGGTTTCACGTTTAACGTGGAAAAATGATAAAGCGACGTTCGTTATCTCGTACGTGATTATCTCAGGATAAATTTCCTTTACGAACGGATATAATCAAGTAGAATTGTATTAATTCGATTTGTTACGACTTATCCGTACCATATTGACAATTTATGCCCCTGATTATTCTGACAAGTATATTTTTTCGATGGCGTCAACTCGTATCGGAATCGTTCGTTCGGGATTTGCCAAGGAGAACATCGAAAATATTTATTTAATTATTATTATTATTTTTCTTCTTTTTTTTTTTTTCTATACGACTGTTCTTTTCTTTTTTCTCTTTTTTTTTTTTCTTTTTTTTATGCGAAATGCGAAACGACTTTTTTTGTTTTATTTATTTATTTATTTATTTTTTTTTTTTTAGATATCCTCCGCAAAATTCGTACACGTTTGAATCCATCGTTATTTCGTAGATTCATTATTTGTAAAATCACGTAATAAACCGTATAAATCGTAATATCCGTGATAATTCGTATAAACCAAGTGCCTTCGGTGGGATAGTAAAGATGGCCTGCAAAGCGTTTTAGCATTCGAACGACGAGAGAATCGATATTTTCAGTAGGCGTTATTCCGCGGATAGGGCAGCCCTGATTAGGTCGAATTTCAGTTATCTTAGAAAGGCGATCTCGAAGAAATACGAGAGATTCGCGTAACCTTACGATATAATTTATAAATATGGTGGCGGGTCGTGCACGCGCGCGCATTATTATTATCATCTCGCAATATTGCGTCCTTAACGAGCGAAGTATAAATTTCCTTGTACGTTAAAGATATTGATATTCTCTCTTTCTATCTTTCTCTGAATTATATATATATATATATATATATATATCTAATCTACTCACAAAATGAAACGTTCGAGATTAGTGTGTAAATTAAAACGAGACGAATTTTATTTACTCGGAAATAAAAAGTATACGAAAAAAGAAGAATGAGAGATGTTAGAGCGTTAACGCGAATAACTGTGATATATATATATATGTATGTATATATATAGGGTGGATCAAAGGTTTCCAAATAAATTTCTCGATAATCGATTATCGTTTTGCTCTTCCGAGAAATTTCGTCGGCTTACATATTACGATTTCTAAAAGAAAAAAAAAAAATGGCTTAGAAACGCGAGCGCACCAAAAAATAGATGTGACGCATTAAAGATCCATCGATCTCTTACGATATCGCATAGTAATTTGTTTACCCAACGACTGGCCATGTATATATATGTATATATATATTTATATATAATACGTGTAGGTTGAAACGTGACTTGAGAGTAAGTAAAGCAATCCTTTAAATCAGATTTAGAAAAGAAAAAAAAAAACGAGGAAAAGAAAAGAAAAGAAAAGGAAAGAAAGAAGGTAAAATGAACGAATGTCCTTTAAAATTCGTCCCGAAATACATTTATTCTATCAAGGTCGTACGTTCTTCTCTCTAATATAAATAAATCCTTCGTAGAAATACTTTTTCTTAATACGATTCGCGTTATCGCGCAACACGTTTTCATTATCTCTTTCTTTTTCCTCTCACTCTCTCTCTTTTATCTTCTCTTTCTTTTTATATATATATATATATATATATATATATATATATGTATGTATGTATGTATGTATGTATGTATGTATATATATCTTTCTCTCTCTTTTTTTACGAACATAAATCTCAGGCAAAAAAAAGGGGTGGGGGTGTGGGGGCGTTCACGGTTAAAAATGAGTTTCGCAAGGATCATGCTGATTACAATTGGCCGACTGTGGGATATGTATTTCGGATCGAGAATTACGAGAACGTTTATAAACATTACGAGCATAAAGCTTGTTCTCCGTTCTTTTTTTCACGATATATCGATTGGAGTACCAATTTCAACCCCTTGCTCTTCCACCGTCGCCGCAGTCGCTACCCTCATCCCCCTTGCCCTCCTCCTATCACTATTATTTACCATTGTATAGAAGTAAGCGTGGCAGTATCGGCTTCATTGCTTCGAAGCATGCAAGTCTCTCTCTCTCTCTCTCTCTCTCTCTCTCTTTCTATCTCTTCTACCCTTAACCCTCGGACGAGCAAGTATATTACGTCGTCGTAAGTCTCAACGTTTTCGTTTTATTTTGAACTTTCGGCAGCGAAAAAGAGAGATAGATAGACAGAGAAAAAGAGAGAGAGAGAGAGAGAGAGAGAGAGAGAGTCAGTGACCTCGAAAAACATCAGCGGTCACATAACAACGTAGCGTCCATCAAAGCTTTAACTCTTCTCTAGACAGCAGTGACGTCGAACGTCACTCACTATTCTCGCATTTATGCGCGTATACACCCCCCCCCCTCTCCGTGTGTGTGTGTGTGTGTGTGTGTGTATGTGTGTGTGTGTGTTAGTCTTTTTCGTTTGCTTGTTAAAGAAACTTACACGACAAATTAAAAGATCTTATTTTAGGGAAGAGAGAGATAGAGATAGAGATAGATAGATAGAGAGAGAGAGAGAGAGAGAGAGAGGATGATGGGAGAGGGATGGTATAAAATGGGAAAAAGAAAAATGTGAGGATGATTCGCGCGGACCCTTGATACGACTTCAATGATTCGTAATATCGTCGCACGGATTAATCGTTGTTCGATCAATCGATTCGTAAGTTCGTAAAGTGTCGAATCAATCGTACACATATCTTAATATCATCGATCGTTAATAATAATAATCCTTTTACTCGAGGATTTTTCTCTCCTCGCCCTTTGAAGCCTCGTCGAAGTTTTGTCACTTTACAGTTTCCTTATTTTTATTTTTATTTTTATTTTTATTTTTATTTTTATTGTCTTTTTTTTTTTTTATCTATCGCAACATTTTCTTTCGACGATCCGTCGATGAACGTCGTTCCGTGGTTATATCGTAGTTGGTATTCCAAAAAAAAAGAAAAGAAAAGAAAAGAAAAGAAAAGAAAATGAAGAAAAATTAGAAAAGAAAAGAATTAAAACGTAGCCAGCAGACATCGTATCGTTCTATTCTCATGTATAGTGAGATACGTATACATACATATATACATACATACATACATACATAGGCTAGTAGATAGGCTATATAGTCTAGCTATATATACCGTTTAATGACAAGAGCGGTTAAATCTATTTCAATAATTCGAACGAGAACGCGTTCTCTCTCTCTCTCTCGCAGGAGACGTCTTAAAAACGGCTCCCGTGAAATTGAACGTCAGTATGAAATAGCTGTTGCCATAACCGTCGGACGATAACTATCTCCTTTAGGAACGTGCCTTGTAAAACCTTGAACATTGACGGGAACCGACCAACCCCCCCCCCCCCCCCCAACCCCCAAACCCCCAACCCCCTCCTGCTGGCCCTCGTCGTCGTAACTCGTTTCGAGTGACGGAGCTTAGGGCTCGTCGAGAGCAAGAGAGAAAGAAAGAAAGATAAATAGATAGATAGAGAAGAGAGAGAGAGAGAGAGAGAGAGATAGAGATAGAGAGAGAGATAGAAAGAGACGGAGAGGGAGTGGGGTGTAGTTTTAGGAGGGGGGAAATATTAATGAAAGATCTCTCTTGGTTCGTTCCTGACGTACCCATTAACTCGCTGCTCTATCTCATTAATCTAATAGAATACTAGGGATTAAACACGATCTTAGGATGATAACGTCATTGCAATATTCTCTTCATTCGTAACGACCATGTAACGATAACGATATAACGATCGTCGTCGTCGTCGTCGTCGTCATTCCCAATAATACCGTATTATCGATCAGAAATATAGGGAAAATGTTTCGATGATCGATCGATCGATCGATCGATCGATCGATCGTCGAGTTAATCCCGCGATAGACCAGTTCGTACATACGATAGGAATTGCGCGTTGTTTGCGATAGTTACAAAAATATTAACGAAATCGAAGATGAAGGTTCGTTCGTTCGTACGTAAGTTTCGTATCGATCGTAAACTTTCGATCGTGAGAAGATATTCGATCGTATCGATAGCCGGAGCTGGACTGGGATAGGTCGATGGAATTGTAAATGTAATGAAATAATTCAAAAAATTGTGTAATCAATGATACAATATATCGTATACTTGTCCAGTCGATCGAAAAGCTCGATCGTGCGAACGATTTTAATATATCGAACGCAATCCGGCAACGAAAAGAAACGAAACGGAACGAAACTAAATAAATAAATAAATAAATCGAACGGTATTTGTTTGGGGTGAGTGGTGGGCGGGACGGCGGGGGACGGGGAGGAGAAAGAAAAATATTTTTGTTGTTTTTTTTTTCTTTTTTTTTTTTTTTTTGGTAGATATTTCGATATTGCGAAATAGCAGAAAGGAACAACAGCGTTCGCCGAAGCGTCGTTAGTGCGATTAAAATGTTTCTAAAGAAGAAAGCGTGTTGTAAACCATTCGTAAGTTTGTAACGCGTTGTCATTCACGTAATGTCGTAATTTAATCAGATATCATTCGCAAAATGGAAAAGTCAAAGACACACATTAGAATTACAACATACACACACACACACACACACACACATATATATATATTTATTTATTTATATATGTAGGTGAAGCACGGTACATGACAGTCCCATAGGGCTTTTCACAGCCACACCCGATAACCTAAATACTAAAGGTACGAACCTACTAAACGGATGATAATATTTAAGCACGAACGTGTTATCGCGAGAATACCTTTTATTAATGTAATATACGTAGATTTTATGTAATACGTTCGCGAAGTTAATTACACGTTTCGTTTTTTTTGTCCCTTCCTTTTATTTCTTTTTTTTTTTTTTTTTTTAATTTTTTTCTTTCTTCTCTTTATCCAACGCGACGTTGTTATTCGTTATTTTGCTTTTTCTTCTTTCTTAATTTCTTCCTTTTTTTTTCTCTTTTTCTTTTCGCGTAATACCCGACGGTATCTCACAGATTGTTATACTTATTTGTTCTACATAGTTCCGACTTGCGTGTGGGTGGGAGATTTATGGTGATCGTTAATAGCATTTTAGGAGAGTTTCTATCTATTAACTTTAGCGATAGAGAATATATATATATATATATATTTTTTTTTTATATATTGATATATATATATCAATAAACTACGTTGTAAAATCGGTTGAACGAGGTGCCAAGAAAATCAATGGATGATATACTATGAACGGAAGTCAATCACGTTACTTCGAATATATATATATATATATATATATATATATATATATATTTATTTATTTATTTCCAGCTAGTACCGGATGCTTAGAAATGAAAATAATGATGATGATGAAAAATGTTTACAAATGATTATATATTTGATAATTGATTATGTATGTATATATATATATATATATATATATATATATATATATATGATTATATAATCGTTTTATAATTAATTATAAATTGATTACAATCAATTTAATCAATTAATAAATACAATCGTAATTATAAATTCATTAAAAATATGATTAAACAATTGCTTTATAAACGATTATATACATATATATATATATATATATATAGTACGTAGACATTAATATTAATCGTGCTTCGTTCGTTAATAATAGTTCTACATTAATTTATATATTATCATCATTATTATTATTTATTATCATTACTATTATAATCGTTATCTAGCTGAAAAGAAGATTCGTATGTAACGGAGTAGAAAATTCTCTTTTCCGAGATATCGTTTCAATTCGAAACGATATACGAACTTTCGATGTAAAGAATAATGAAAAAAAAAAAAAAGAAAAACTGTATAAAATGTATATGGAGCGTGGGATGGTGTTAGGGAGGGAGGGAGGGAGGGAGGGAAGGGGAGGAGGGGCAGGTAGAACGTCGAAGGTAATATAAAGATGCGGATGCACTTGGGGTCCGGTGAATGAGAGAGTGAGAGAGAGAGAGAGAGAGAGAGAGAGAGAGGCAGGGCAGAAACTAACTCATTTAAAAGTCTAAATTCGTCGTCGGTCGTCAACAGGAACGACAATGGAGGATCGGTGGATTGGATGCGTGGTAACGTTCACTCGGACGGAAAATTTCAAGTCTTTGTATTTTTCTATACGTAAAAAATAAATAATGTCCACAATGCAAATAACCGTGGAGGTTTCTAAAGGAGGCGAAACAGTGTATACGTCTTGATTATTTTATTTACCTTCATATTCGACCAAGTCTATCCACTCTCTCCCTCGCCCCCAACCTCACTCTCTCGAGTTCAGTTTCTTTTGCGTTTAATCCCATCTTCTTCTTTTGAAGAAACGGAATAGTTTGGCCCCACAATAATTCGTTTAATTTCGCCAATGGATATATCTCGTTAGTTCTCGTTTGTCAT
Organism: Dolichovespula sylvestris; assembly: GCA_918808275.2. Lineage (NCBI taxonomy): Eukaryota > Metazoa > Arthropoda > Insecta > Hymenoptera > Vespidae > Dolichovespula > Dolichovespula sylvestris. The sequence goes on from OU964976.1 coordinate 4,044,147, forward strand.
TCGATTAGAATTCTAAGAGTCTATAACTCACGGTGGCTACGACAACCCCACCGCCCCCCCACCGCCCCCCCCCATCCCCTCCCCATCCGCCCATACACCTACGCATTAGCATAATTCCGTTTTACCCCGTAAGGAAGTAATAAGCACTTTCTGCGAATTCCATGCGAGGCACGTGTGCCTATACGCGCGCGCGCTCGGTGGGGGGAAGAGGGGAAGGGAGGGGAGTCAAATCGCATAGAAATATATATATATATATATATATATATATATATATATATCCTCTGACGTGGCTTGCATTTGATAACGTACGAAAATATCGCTTGTTGCTTTTCGCCAACGCGAACGCTCTGCCATTTTCTTTTTTTTCTTTTTCTTTTGTTCTTCTTTTTTCCTTTTCTTTTCTTTTTTTTCCATTTCCCCGATGCCACCTCGATTCCTTCCCCCCCCCTTTTTTCTCTCCTGAATTTCTTCTTTTTTTTTTTTTTAATTTTTTCTTCTCATTTCCTCTTCTTCTTCTTTTTCTTTTTTCTT